>CAJNYU010004262.1:0-17033 GCA_905331475.1 Rotaria socialis | reverse complement strand
CCCCCCCCCCCCCCAAAAGACGTGAAATCGGCCCAAGGGTATTTTTCCTGATAAGCCCTATTGAATTTTGTATCAACGGAAAGAACAAGTTGAGACGAATATTTTGGTACTAAATTGATGAGATTTTAATCGACTCTCGAAGGCTAAAAGTAATAAACAAAATAACTCATTTTTGGTCATTAATTGATCCGTGCACAGTGGATTCAATTTCATAATAAATATATCATACAGATGGTACTAAAAATTATGAATTCGATAGCTCTTGCATATGGCTTCAATTCTATACACAAATCGTTGATTGATTATTTAGTTTCATGAGATAAAGATCCAATGCATTAAGAAGTACTATTAGTATATTTGCTATATTTGTCATTTATCCTTATCTTTCAGTAAATATTTACTTATAAAAATTGAAATAGTCAAATTTCTGGTCTTGCTCATTTGATAGTCCTTTTAAAAAGCTACATGTATTTTAGACAAAGGTATGATGGAACAAATTTCAAGGGAAAAAAGCGTACTTCTGTACTTCAGAAGTGCAGAAGTACGATTTTCGTCCCTTGACAAATCTGCACATTGGCACATATAATTATTTTTTCTTTATAATAGTATCATACAGATTTTTATATCCTTGATAAATATCCATTGGCTGTACGACCATTTTATACAATGCCTGATCCACATAATCCTGCAAGAATATTATGTCCCCTCGTTTTCTTATTTCAATTGAATACTTTCTCACGTTAGAAATATTCAAACAGTTATGATATGATCATGCGTAGCGAAGAAATTCTCTCGAGTGCTCAACATATCCATGACAACGGATTTTTCCTTGTATAAGAATATTATATAAGTTTGATTGAGTTTTTTCTTAGATGAACAATTATTACTTGACCGTGTAAAACATCATAAAATCATATGTTGATGCATTTTGCCACCGCCTGCTGGCGGTGGCATTGGTTTCGGACGTGTACTTATGCTCTACTTAGGTTTAGGAAATGTACGAAAAACATCAATGTTTCCACGTGATCCGAAACGTATCTCGCGCCGTAAAAGATCATAAATCGAGTTTTTTGTCAATAATTTTGGGATGAAAAGTAACTAATATAAATTTTTGAAAGTAAACAACAGATTTGCAGTGCTAAAATGTCCACTAAAAGCAGGGTGAGGAATAAACGGGTGTCGGTGTCAGTGAAGAAGAGATAAACACGATCGAACCCACCCTTATTTGTGTATATCATTGGCGAAAATACTAACATACACAGCCTACTTCATTATTATTATTTTTTAATGGCAAAAAAACTAACTAGAAGCACATACATGTGCTTTGTTCTTATAAAGAGAGAAGAAAGTTTTATTATGTTTGTGGCTTCTTTCGAAAGAAAAACCTTGTTTCTCTTATCGGACGTTATTTGCAAGAAACTTCGAAAGGTGGTAGAACAACTCTTTTATATTATCGTAGTGAAGAAACGATACAACAACGTGTAAAAAAAGTGTGATTATCATTATTACAGTAGGATATTTTAAACAACAATATGAATCGATTCATTCGTTTTGAATATAATAATAAAAAATTGCAACCTATAGATAATTTTAAAGATAAATCAATTTTGTCAATAGACGTAGCTCTTCAATCGGTTTTGTCTATCGTTGACCGATTGGACCATTACATTGAAGACGCTAAACACTCTCGTCATTACCCTTCGGATCATGGCCTCACTGAAGACGAAGCAGTCGCTATATACCTCTACACAAATGATTGGAATGGTCAAAGTTTAAATCGGGTTTTAAACAGTGCATTACAATCAGAAAGTCAAACAGCTTTAAAATCTTGGCTAAGTTTTCTGAAATTATTCAATGCAGCACTGAGAAAATTACCGACTGTCCATAATACACTATGGCGAGGTTTACCATTTGACGTTGTAGAAAAATTAAATGAAAATGAAGATTTGATATTATGTAGTATAATTTCATGTTCATCGTCAAGTACTATTATAGAACATCTTCTTGATGATAAATCAATTATTTGCTCAGTCAAATCATTCAGTGGCAAGAATATTCAGGGTTATACAGCTAAAAACGAGGAGGATGAAGTACTGTTGCTTCCGGGTACACGTTTGCGTGTGAAACGCAAACAGTTGAACAATGAACAAGATAAACCCATCATATATTTAGAAGAAATCAACGAAGTTGAAATACATGATATGAACAACTCTCTTAATGAGGAAGATATAAGTGAATTTCTAATTAGTTCAAGTATTTTCATCTGTAATTTTTATAACTTTGATATAGGCGACGTTCAGCGTTCACAAACAACGCCTTCTATATCGACTAAGATGATAAACAGCGAAGCAATCTTAAGTAAGAGCGACTACAAAATCATCGTAGGAACGACGAATATTAAATCCTTTTCAGACAAAACAAAATCAAAGGAAACTATGATTCATGCAGTAATTACTTTTTCTAATGGTGATCGATATGAAATAGCTTACCGAAATGATAAGAAGCATGGTTATGGGAAGTTTTATTGTATTGACGGAAACGTATTTGACGGCCCAAATGCTGATCAGAAGGCAAATGGCGATGGAATATGTGTTTTTGAAACTGGCAGCCGTTTTATTGGAACATACAAAAATGGTAATAGGTATGGCCATGGTATTCTTCTCTGTGAGAATGGAGCAATACAAGCTTGTGACTGGGTTGATGATGTGCGTAAAGGTCAAAGTCTACAAATACAGTCAACCGGTGGACTTTATGAGTGGAAGGACGAGATGGGCAAAGGACGTTGGTATCGTGCTTATGATGATGAATATGGAAATAAATATATAGGGAATATAGTTTATGACAAAGCACATGGATTAGGTATACGAATTTGGCCAAATAATACTCGATATGAAGGTAATTTCATAGATGATAAAAAACATGGATATGGTGTTTACTTTTATACTGATCGGGATAGATACATGGGTGAATGGTATAATGACGAAACAAGCGGAAAAGGACTGTTAATTTGGAGTAATGGTACTTATTATCAAGGAGAATTTATCAATGGGAAGAAACATGGCTATGGAAAAATAATTTTTGCTAATGGACAAATACAAGAAGGTGTATGGCGAAGTGATGAGTATGTCGCTTAAGTGTATCGTCAACTTGCGCTAATCAATGAGGTAGTGGTTGACATGGGCTGAAATACATCATCGGCCAATATAAGCTTGATAGTTTAATATCAGTGCATTTTACATCAAAAATAAACAAAATTGTATTCAGATCTGGAATCAAATTTGAATATAGATACTTTTCTTTCTGAGATGAGCTTCTTCAGGGCAACGATGCATATGAACGCTAATAAGAGAGACTTGAAAAAAAAGAAATACATTTTTCGAGATAATAAACTATAGTTCTAGTAAGGTCATTTCATTTTAGCAACACATAAATAAATAAATATCCATTAAAATGATGAAGAATTTTTAAAATATCCAAATTTTCTCCCAGTTAGACCTAAGGGTGTGAGTGTGGGTGTAATACGACTAACACCCACACCCGCTAAAACACACAAATCATTCAATCGAGTTTTCGACATCGTATTACGTGTGGTATTTTCTATCAGCTATATTTTACTAAATGCTCATTCACAGCTTGCCCACGCAACAGGTAGTTTTTTTAACGACCGGCGGTTGGACTCAGCGCAACCATGCCCTACCTTGGTTACGCCACTAGTACATACTAAATAGTAATATCTGAATTAATAAGTAGAGATTTTTTTAATAATTCGGTTGTATACTCCATAAATAATTGCTAATTTCCCCCAGATAGGAATATGCTTATGAGTACAATAATCGTTTGTTGAACGTGATTATTAATGTTATTGTTACTGTAGAAGTTCGTTTGAATAAGCGAAGATCATACTTGTTTACTTAATTTTCCTGTGGGCGACCCTCAACCGATTGAATTTGATAATCAAATATTAGATTAATTAAAATCAAAATTAAATATATCAACGCAAAAAATTTTAGCCACTCAATTGTGTAAACGAACTAAATATCGTTTAGTTCATTTTTCAAGTCTCGATGATAATATAGAAGCACAGGAAACTCTTACTGAAATCGATTTTGGTGAATATATAAATCCATTTATATGTGGTACTATTGTTACAAATACTTCAACAACAAGTGACTTTGTTTCTCGGTTTTTCGCTCCATGGCTTGGTATTCTTGAAGGTCCAGTTCGCGGTAGTGCTCATACAGTATTGACTGTATATTGGTCTCGAATATTAAATAATAAATCAGTTCTTCATGCTTATCAAAAAAGTAGTCGAGTTGGTTATGTTGATTGTGAATTAGATGAAATTAATCAACGTGTTCTGTTACGAGGATCAGCTATAATTATAATGCATGGACAACTTTTTCTTAAACAATATCAATTAAATTTTTTGAAAAAATAAATAAATCTTATTAAAAATTGATTCATTAAAAGAGTTCGATTTCCACACGAATATCGTATGAGAGAGCATTTTAAACTAATCTTAAGATCAAAATTAGAAACGATCATGCTCATTAGATTCTAGTAGAAATATTAATTGTAAAAGATGCACCAGTATATTGGTGTATGTAGTGTATGAAACATAATATCGACTTTCATTATAAATGCAGCAAGAAGTAGGAATGGCCATGTGAGAATGATATTCGAAAAAATGTGACTCAGCACTCAAGCAGTGAGACAAAGAAATATTGATATTGAAAGCATTCTATACTGACAGTTTCACGCATCAACGATCACTAGTACAATTAAAATACGTGCGTCTTTCATATTCTTTCTTATATTCTGTGTTTATTTCATACTAGCTTTCACTTGATCAAAAACATATTATTTATTGCCGAACTGTAACTATTCATCGTTTATGCCTATTCTAAAACGAAGTTAAATACAACATGTTGTTCGATTAGTACTAACGAATGGACAAAAATAATACCCCCTGACAAAAATTTTCGTGAGATTACCATTGCAGATAGTTCTTGCACCTAGAGAACTATTGGCATAGCAAGATGTCAAGATAAAAGCTTATCAGAAGAACTTGATCTTGGAATAATGTATTTCGATATAAGATGCCGACCTGTAAAAATGATGTGTAAATATGAATTTCAATGATACTCAAAACGCTTTTAGTTGCACACCCCAATGAATTTATTTTGGCATTGGTAAAACAAGAATATAAACCTGTAAACAATATAAAATCTCTTGGAACAGTTACGATGTCCTATATTAATAAATTAAAAGACTATTGATATCCCAATAAAACTTTAACAAAAGTGAATGTTATCAGAGGTAAAATGGTTTCAAGTCAAAGATTTTTTTGGAAATTCAATCGGTGTTAATGCTAGATTTTACACAATACAAAATCGAACTTCTATTGTACATATAGAGAACTGAAAAGTTAGTACATTAATCGTATTAATATTGGATACAATTTGACAATAATATATGTAATCCTCGCTTACGGGATTATTTGTAATAAATTATACAAGTGATTCAACATTGTTTCAGAGAATATATGGAAGATTAGGTACAATCGTAATGGATTTTCTCACCAAGTGTTGGCGATTGTTACTTTAGTAAATGGGATCAAATTGACACACAAGTCGTTGATATCAATTATATATCATTTTTCAAACAGCCTCAACGTAGTGAGATTTGACTTACAGATAGAAATTGTAATCATTAACCACAGCATATTTAAATACACACCACTATAAAAAATGCGAGTATAATAATGATTGCGTATCTATCTCATATCTTAGGAAATCGAGTACCACTAAAATTCAATATCATATTTTGAAAAAATCTTTTTTTCAGATCGATAAAGAAGAAATTTCTCTGACAAAAAATACTTCAAATAATCGACGATAAAAAGATACGAGAGACGTAAAAGGTATGTTCAATTTTATATTTACCCAATCTTACTCTATAATTTTCTTATCAGTAGAGAGCAAAAAGTCCGCACATTCATTTTCTTAACTTTCGTACGAGAAACATGGCTGTTAACAACGATACAATAATCTATTCTCTTCATCAACTAGAAACTCTTCTGTTCCATGGCAACTTACTTGATGAAATTGAGTCTCACCCATTAATTAGTCTTCGTGATCAATTGGAATCAATTAATCCCAAACCGGATTCAAGAACAATTGATGAAGATAAGAAACTTATTGCTGAGCTTAATTACTTTGAAATAAATGCTTTTTATCATCTTATCAAACAATATTCTTTAATAGTTCCATCTACTCTCTTAACAGCTCTATTCGATGTAATTCGTTTTAAAATCTCTATGGATATGGAAACATATCCATCGATATGTGAATATTATTTTGATTGGTCACTTACTTATTTAGCTGCTGATTCTACAATTAATTATCTAATTGATACAAAACATGTTCCATCAAATATGGATGAATATTTTCTTGCTCTATTTTCTCGTATTGGTCACCAATCGGTTTGTATTAAAAGTCATATTTCTTATTCAATGAGTATTTCACAGAAAAAGACTCCAACATTTTTTCAATTAAACGATTCAACCGAACGTCTTTTACAAGCGTTTATAATTTATTTAAATAATTACTTTTTAAACAACCATCAACAATGCCAAAGTCATTTTCGTATTCTAAATTGGATTCTCAATATGACAGATATCTACGGGTTTGTTCCTTATTTCGTTAAGACTGGCTATCCGAATGCTCTTTCACAGTGGATGTCAATTAAGCACGATGAAAGGAAAGATATTTCTCTTGAATTATGGGATTTCATTTTTGGCATATTATATAATCTAACTCGGCATTGGAGCGGTGTAGAAGCATTGAATAAATGTAAAATGATTAATACTCTCAAGCAATGGAAAGAACAATACGCATTGAAATTGCCAGTTGTTGAGGATGATAATGAACACGATAAAGAAATTCTTATTACTTATTATCTTGCTTATTTGGCCTTATTAGAACCGAAGGAATTAAAAAAAGAAAGTATATCTAATGTTCAAACAATTCTTGATTATATTCTTGAACAAACAATACAAGCATTTAATTCGGCCAATCTGTTCTGTGGCTCATATAATGTTTGTGAATTTTTAGAGGGACTTGCTAAAATGGTTGTTAATGATGCATTTCTTATTTATATTATATCACGTGAAGGTATCTATGAATTATTTATTGAAAAATTTCTTTTATTTAATGCCATATGTGAATCAACAACACTTAATACAATGATTTGCTCATCGCTCTATACCATAATTTGGTCAATTAGTTTTCAACCTGAATATAGTATGAAATTAAAGTCAACCGATAAATTGATTTCAACAGTTGAGCAACGAGTAAAAAATGAATCAAATGATGAATATGCTTTAGAAATGAAACGCGTAGCTAAAGGAATTCTTTTTAACCTTGATTGTTTACAAATGGATGCACAAGCAACTGCGGTTGATCCCAATGGCGATGATAATCGAATAAAAGTGATGATTTCATATGCACATCGTGATATCACATTTTGTGAGAAAATTGTGGCGAAACTTCAAAAGTATTTCCAAGGTGATATTTGGGTAGATTTTAATAAATTATCAGTATCACACGAAGATGATTGGGAAGACATAGCTAAAGCAATAAGCCAATGTGATGTTATTCTCATGATTGTAACAGAAAATTATTGTAGTTCAAAAAGTTGCCGAAGAGAAGTCATTCATGCTGACAAACGAAACAAACGTATGATACCTATTTACCAAGGAAATGATTATAAAGCAGAGGATTGGTTTGAAATTCGTGCTGGCTCTGCAACATGGGTTCGGTTTGGAGATAAGAAAAGTGATGAAGCAGTTATGGAAAGCCTTCTAAAATTAATTGATGTACAAGATAAAGTTAAACAACATGATAGCCTAGTTCCTGTGAGACATGAATCACATTTTCATAGTACAGCGGAAATTGATGCCAACAAAACTATCAACATTCAAACTGTTGAAACGTTATTACCTATCAATTCAAACTCAATTACAGAAGTTTCAAATATACAATTACACTCAAGTCCGAGCGTAACATCGCACGCTATACCTGCTTCTCCAATCGAACAATGGACTTCTGACGAAGTGCAACAATGGCTTCGTTTACCACCATCTACTCTTCAACTATCGTCTGGTCGAGCTTTACTCGCATATATGAAGCTATTATCACATGATGATGCACAAAATGACGAATATGAAACTCGAATGCGCCACCATGGTGTAAGCCGAGAACAATTTTCTAATTTAATCTCATCATTTGCTTCTGTTTGTTCATTAAATAACATTAAAACAATCTCAAATGAGTTATCTGATCAGTGGACACGTGAAGAAATAAAAACTTGGTTTCAACAAAATCATTTGTCCAGTTATTTATTAGATACATTGGATTTTACCGATGGATCTCAACTGATTACTTATGGGCAATTAGTTGTTAATTCACCATCACGTATTGGTGAAGAATATGATCGACTGAAAAACAAAATTGGAAAAGATCTTTTTCATCTCGATGAATATGCTCGACTTTTGAATGGATTGAAAAAACTTGTCAGTCAATCAAAACTAAAAGAAGAACCATCTTTATGTAACATTTTATAATATTGTTTCTTAAGAACTATAATTTGATCCTCGGATTGCTATTAACTCATGTCGTGTATGATGAACAAACTATCTTTATATTACTTCATTAATACACTGAGTAGTTCGCATTAGCAATGTATTTTTTTATTACTATCATGAATGTGATTGTGAATGAACAAAATACCAACATCCCTTACATATCTCCACCTCACTCGAGCAGTGTTCAAGGACTGAAGATAACGACTTTTCCAGTTTCCTAAAAGTATGAACTGAATCGGAATCGACTAAATTGCTCAAGCATTCCGACAATTTGAAAAATAGTAGACTGATATATTTGGTTGAAACACATTCCCGGCATTTATTGATTAGTTAATACAAAAGCTAAGAGTTACTATAAAACTATTCTAAGTATCACATGTTGAGGGTACGAGCGACAATGTTCACACATACTTGCGCACACTGGTTGTGTCATTTGAATATTCAGTTACGCCAGTCATGGCAATAGAATTTTAGTTATATAATAGTTCTTTGCTCACCTCTATTATTTTATTTACATTGCGTATTAATTATCATCATTGTGCTCGTTAAAATTCTACTCTAGTATAAGTATGAGAAAAGCAACAGTGAACTATACGAGATTAAGGACACCATCTACTGGAGCCATCATTGTTTTTCTATATTTTTCCGTTTCAACATTTTCACAGCACTCCATTCTCGCAATGGGCGGGTTTGTAGTGATAACCGAATTGATTGATCTTGTTCGGATCGAATGATCATTTTTATCGAGAAATTAACGATTTAAAGTAATTAAGTGCTAATGGCATACCTGGACATAGCTTTGGATTTTTCAGTGGATTTTCTTTATTTGGCCTCACTCTCTCAGCAAAATCATATTTTCGAATTTCAACCTAAAACTTTGTAGACATAGACTTCAACAAAACTAGCTTACAAAGATAAAGTTCAGAATTTTCTCACACACACTCTCCAAAGTATGAATCCCTCAAGTTATTAGCACTTTTCAATAGAAGTTATATGATTAGTTTCTACTATTTTTCAAATTGTCGGAATTTCAAAGGAATCTGGGCATTGTTCGAAATTCTAGTGGAAATCGGACATTGTCCAATTTCAGATATACAAATTCTATTTTCTCGCGCTGAAGAAATATATTTTTATATAGAACATGTTATCTATTGGCAAAGCTGAATATTCAAAATGCATGCAAAATAAGCAGATAGAAAAAAGGCTATGTTTTATTTCTTTTGCAGATCTTACTTTATTTGTTTATTTGAATAGTTTGTACTCTTATTGAGATATATACATAGAGTAAGTCGTGATGTAGTTTCGAGGCATCCAGCTATAGAAACTTCAGCATCGTTACATCTCATTCATTTGTCTGTATCCCAGCAGATTTTCGAAGAACAAAATTTTTATAAAGTAAAAGCTCCGGAAAATTTTCTGCATTGTTAAATATATGAGAAACTTCTTTTTATTCCTCAGCATCCAATGTAGCATTCTGGTTCTAATAATTATTTGTATTAGACTATATTAAACAATTCGCTTGGTAACGTAAATATTATTGAACCGCATGCTTTCAACAATAAGTAAGTGGGATTCTTCCTTTTTGAGTTTCGTTTTTTATTGACGAAATACGATGAAATAATGAATCTTTCAGCATATTTATCTGCATTAAAGGAAACGATTTGATACTGAAAATTTCCAAATCTTATAATTCTTATTTATTTCAATAAGGAATACAATGCAAAATTTCTTTAGAACAATTCACTTTCGAGAATTGCGCCATCAAAGCACCATATTTACAACAAGTTGCCTCTTGTTATTATACATATTGGTTATTTTGCAAGATTGCAACTGCCACCAGCCAAACGGCAATGCACATTAATCTGTGTAATTCATATGGAAGGAGTGACTGTGAGCAAATACGAATTTTTTGGTCTCTTTGGTATTACTATTTGTTGACTCTTTCTGTGCATGCATATTCTTTACTGTTGCTATGCACATTCCTTCACAATCGAACACATGTTTGAATAAAAATTAAAATAAAACGAGAAAAAGGTAAACAGACAGAAATGGAATATAAAACGTGATTAAGCTGTAAAATATAAAAAAAACTGTATCATTTGAACAAAGAAAGTGGCTGAATTTCATCGTAAAATTTGTTTTCAAGAACAACATTTCATTGAATTCAAATATTAAATCGTTGTGAGTAGAGTATTAAGAAGATTCGAAAAATGAAAGAAACTATATGCAATGTCCTATAGTTTATACCATGACACAGATTATATAGTATATATCTCTTCATTTATTTTGCTTTATTTAATATAGTGTACCTAGTGATTCAATGAAGCCAGCCAAAGCAAGGAAATTTCTATAATCATGAACTTAAGGTGAGATAAGAATAACGTTGAAGATCGAAAACTTTGCTTTAGCTACCAATATAACTGAGTTAAAGGGGAAGCATTTATCACACACACTAATTTGCAGCTTTGAGAGCCAATTGCTTATGACTATAGCTTAATAAGCCAGTCACCGATGAGTAAAGCTGAGATTGAAAAACTTTGATTACAAGTTTGGGTTTTGCAGTCAGTTTGAAAGATCTGCATTATTTTATCTATTTCCCAGAACACCTCACAAACACGAATCAAAGTAACAGTAGAAAAGCTTCCATCACTCCTCTATTTAAGAGGATGTAAGTGAGTAGTTTGAAGAAAAAGTGACAAGAATGAGAATGACAACCATATATTCAGACTCACATAGTTAGGGTGTTAGTGGACGCAGGTGAGAGCGAAGATTGACTCTCACCCATATCCATTTCTTGTAGGCGCAGGGCGAGAGTATAGAGAACGTTTATAGCGCATTCTTTACGGAACTAATAATGTGAAATACTACCCATGGCGTAAATTTCTTCGAAGAAAACGCCTTCTGAGAACGCGTTTTCCCATAGCTGCGAAACGATCATTTTTTGACAGCGTTTTTTACTGTTTCCGAAATTGCGGTATCGTATATTTTGGATGAAAAACAATTGAAAACCATCAAGGACTTCATAGAACTTGAGCTGTATATACGATCATATACTCGTTTGCATTGATTCATAGAACTCTAGAACTATAATTTACATAAACTTCGATAAAGTTAAGAGATGGATTCGAACACGAGAACAAAATACTAAAAGAAATGCACACAAACCGTTCAATTAAAATAGTCAAATGATATCTCTCTTTATTGTCTCGTTATTCTGACTCTTGCATAAACTTGTTATTGAAATAGATTTTCGGTTTCTCATATCGATAAATTAAAAATTATCACTTCCTTGATACTTAAATCAAATTATTGTTGTCATGTTCCCCTTGATTTACTTTATTTTTACATTCTTTGAAATTAAAATTAGAGTACACCCTAGTCAACTCTCCCTCAAAGAATCCCCAGGGAGTCCCTGGGGAAAATGGATTAAATATCTAATTACTAATAAATTCTTCTTAATTTTTTTACAATTTAAAAAATTAAAAAGTTTTTTTTAATTTTAAAAAATCTGATTAATTCTCCCCAGAGAAATCCCCGGGGACTCACGATAGGGACTCGCCAGGGATTTCGTTATTTTGCGGGGAGTCGTCGGGGGAGAGTGGATTAGGGACACCCCATTGAAACAAATTTAATCGGATCTAAATTGGATTTAATATTTTAGAAAAATTGAGTGCACCAAATATGAATTGAGAAGAATTAAACTTAAAAATGTTTGCGTTTTATTTTCTGATTTATTGAATTCTAGTGACTATGAATTTAGCGTCCTTCAACTCAATGACATTGACAAGTGAAAGAAAGTTTCTTCTGTAATCAAAGTCCAGTTACGTCAATATCATACGAACCGAAATCATATTTTAGTCGCTTTATAGGTAGCAACATTAGTCAGTATCGGGTAATCTATATATGGTTCACAATAATTATTATTAAAATCTTAGATTAAACGAAAATTCTTTTTTTCACACGCCAACAAAACAAAGCAGCTTTATAAGTATTATCTTTGTATTATCCGTTACTGAATATCCTCTAACTGCTCAATATTGAAAGCAGCTCTTCATTGAACGCTACGAAATGCATTTTATTTCGGTGAAAGTCCAGCGAAATGATTTTTCTAAGGGAAAGCAAGTACTCTTGTTATACTCTGGTGCTCAGCAATAGTCTAAGTTCGAATTTGCTTTATAGAACGGCTTAAAATCATTAGGTTTTAGAAGACTGCAATTCTGATCTTGCATACAGAAGATTTGCATGATTTCAATCAGAAATGATGCAAAACGCGTTTGAAACACAAACGCATTGCACATTTTCTTTAAATCGTGACTCTAAAACGCGTTGTCTGCAGGCTGAAGTGCGTTTCACAGCGTTTCAATTCAAAAACGGTTCGAAACGCAATGTAGAAAAGAAACTTTTCGGATTGCTTCGAAAAATCAACGTAGCGAAACGCATTCTATCTCAATAAAATGCTGCGAAAGGCATTTTGTCTTGAAGAAACGCGTTACGTGACCCGTTTCCTTTAATTTTTTACACCAAGGGAAAGGCTCGACGGTATTTTACTATACTTTAAAATGTTTTGTTCGCAAAAAAAACGAAACGTTCAACGATTTCGTAAAATACTCTTCAAATTTCATTTCAAAACGTGAGCATTAAAGTAGAAATACTTGCCAGAACTTCATTTCTTATATCATTAATTGTTTCACTGCTAATCATATTCCACATTGAACAAAATATTTCCAATAAACAGTAGTCATAACAAATCGAAATGGTTGAAGTACTTAAGATTATCAAAAACAACGTACTGCACTGTAAGTTCTAGTCGCAATAAAAACTAGTCATGTACGTTTTCTGTTGAGGGGCCCAGGTAATTACATTCTCTTAAGAGAAGGAGTTAAACACAGGTACAAGAATATTTTGGGCGTTGGATTAAGACACAAGTGTTAAGTTACGGAGATACGTATGGAAAATGTGATAGGTTAAGTTTAAGGGGATAGTTTAGGCCGACAGATTAAGGTTAGTAGGTTACGTTAGGCGGCTAGATATAGTTTACATGCAAGCGCATATCGAGTGCATTGTAACTGTGACAAAATTTCAGTTACGAAGCCAATTTGAATGTGAATTTAAAATGGTTGGGTATGGAATCATATTTTTAGGAAACCTGAAAAAGGTTTCTATTTCGTTGCAAATCTGTGAATCCTGATTGAGAGCCGTATGGACCTCTTTTCAGTGCAGATAACTTGTAGAACCTTGTTAAAAACCCAACCAGATCCTATCGGTTCCTTTTATTTTTATTACATGATCCGATATGATCCAGCCATATGCTCGTCGAATTGCTGGTCACTGGGTTCAGAGCTTGTTGCGGCGGAATCCGATCGAATTGAGCCGAAAACCATAAAATTCCGACATAATCGGACGTAGGATCGTATCGGATCCGACAAGATCCATTGGTCGGAACTCTCGGGCTAGGCCATTCTCTTCATTTTATTCAGTACCATGCAGTCATAATAATTAATTAAGATTTAAAACAAAATGCCGACTAAACAATTATACTCTGAATAAAGTTTAGTTTTATACTTATATCTGAATATCGAGCTGCTCCTTTTTTTCCAATGCATATGTCTCGATGATCCTATGGGTGCAGTAGAAGATTATTGTATAATTCATAATAATCAAGGTATACTTTCACGTTTATATAAATACTAACTATATAAAGGATATCGTCTTTTTCAGCATAATAACAGTGCTAAATTATAGATTGTAAAGATTATTTTATCAAAACCATCTGCTAGACCGATATTCCAATAGCTTACGAAAAAATAAAAAAACCAAATATTGTGTTTCCCACAAAAAATTCTACAGAAGAAATAACTTTATCTATTTTACTGATCTTTCACTAAATTCTCGAGACAAAAACGAAAAAGTATGTTTTGTCACTTAAGTTGAAAATGTGGGTATCATCTGTTCGTCAGACGCACGCCTACAGTAACACCCTACACATTCAAGTAAAGGCTCTTTTTAGAACCAATTTTCAATCCTAAATAAATGATTTTTGTATTTTTTTCTAGCTTTTCCCTTTTTAATGAAAACATAGAAATTCTGTCTACAAATAAAAGCACGAGGCAGCAGTTTTTTTTGTGACAAAACTTAAGCAAATATTCCGATGCGGTTTACCACCTGAAATTCGTAAATTTATCTCATACTTCATTGTGAGAAGCTAACTTATGATAAAAAATCAACTTCAACTGAGCTTCCCCCAATTTTATAAATTTCCACCCCTCCCCCTCTTGAAATATCATAACACAGCGCTTTCCTATCATTCTCGTCTCTATTGTAGAGAACTCCTAAAATATTTTGAAAAGTACTCATCTGCATGGATAGTCTCAAAACAACATAAATACGTGAATGTCTTAATGGTTCTTCTCCTTCCTGCTGAAAGGTGGTAATATCTTTTCTTAATAACCTAATATTACAAAATATCAAATACATAAGTTCGAGTATGAGCATATTGCGTAATGACCAGTCTACTTCTTCTATCGCGTGTTTTGATTTGTAAATTTTTATAATATGTACCTTATTGATGTCTTTTGTTCTCATAATTTCTTAAAAACAATTTATACCAATGAATATCAATCGATCCCGTGAGATCCCAATAGATCCTATTGGATCCTGGGATCCGCTTGTCCCCCTTGGGTACTCCATATATCAAAGGTCTCTATTATCCAATTAATAAAAGACGAGTTGGAATTAAAAGAATTGAATTAGTTAAATTGATCAAACGAGCAGTACAATTGATAATGCAAGGATTTTCTATACCAGTAAAAGCTAAAGATAATTTAGAAACTGATGAACAAGTATTCGTAGAACAATGTGAACATGGTAAGGAATTTTGTAGTTTAGTTACAATAAGAAAATCTGGTTATTTCTGGTGTAACAATATGTGGACAGAAGATTTAGTTCATGAACGAAGACAATGGGCACAAGGAGGAATTCCTATGGGTGATACAAGTGTTAGTTGTTCATTCAATCGTACATTATTACGTTTATTGAGAGAAAAATATGTTATTGAATATCGGCCTGGTCGAGAATAAATAAAAAGAAAGTCAAAATTGTATTAATAAATTAAACAAGATAACTAAAGAAAAATAGTAAAATATTTAGAAACAAAAAGAAACTAATCTTTCACATAGATTTAGTATTTACGAATGTATCTAACGAACTTTTTTCATTGTTGTCAAATTATTATTTTATTCTATTCTAATGTTTTTTATCTGTTTGTTTTAGAACTCTACTTTTTCACTTATTTAATATCAGGACATTTTTGAACGCAGGCAAATCATCATTTTGACACATAATAATACTGATGGATCGTCTTATGTAATCAGATTTTCTATTTCTCAGTTGTTGGTCACTCCTATACGGACTTTGCCTCTTCACATGTTCGTTTTTTTATGAGGATTTGGTTTTTGAAAACACATAATACAACAGGATACAGGCCACCTACGACGATTGATTTCAACATTATGTTTCATATACTCAAAGAAAAAACCAAACTGGCCTATATTACATGCCAATAGAAAAAAAAAAGACATGGTCTACTCATGTGTGATGTTAGCTTTATTATAGAGTCATGTTTTGAGTTAGTGTTTTAATACTTACAGTGAGACCTATACTTATTAACATTTTTATAGACAATAATAAACACATGTTATGCCGATTGCTGAATAGCATGTCGAAGTAGTTTAAGAAGACGCAATTAGTTGAGTTTACTTCAAAAAAAATTCAATTCTTTTGATGATTTTAGGTCACTGAAGAGAAATTTGCATAACATTCTCTTTTGATTAAGATTATTTTTTATTAGCTCTGATGTTATATTCTAAAACAGATTGCTGTAAATCAATTAGAAGAAAATAAGAAAATTTATTTAGTTAAATAGTTATTTAGCTATCTGATCAGTTTGTTTTAGTATGAAACCATACATTGATTATTTTGAATTATTTTATTTAATCGCCAATAGAAAATCTGATACTGATATTAGTATGTCATTTGAAAAGATTCAGCCATTATGAAATTAACAATGAAGTGAAATAATGAACACTACACTTTTTTATTTTGAGAAATTCAAAACTATTAAATATGATAATGATTTTAAATATAGAGTACTACTTTTTATAGTCGATGAAAACCGATATGCACGCATCGTTTCCATGAACATCAAAGTCGATTTGATTCAGATATATATGTGGCAGTAGAGTTTAGAATCTAGTTGAGATTGGAATCGTTCATTATTCTGTAAATGTTATGAGAGAGTGATTCATAGAAATAAAATTTTATTAGTGAGTGATATGAGATAGTTTGATTGATTATATAGATTCAAAAAACAAGTTGTTGTTTCCAAGAT
>CAJNYU010004260.1:0-38466 GCA_905331475.1 Rotaria socialis | reverse complement strand
GATCATTTCACAATAAAATAGATTGGGGATCATTTGTACATTTTTTTGGTGATCATTTCGCAACTAACACATTTTGGTGATCAATAGTCATTTTTTTGGGGATCATTTGTCTATTTACCCTAAAAGGTTCTTCGTCGAATTTGGTTTTAGTATTGTCTGATTTTCGAGGCTTCAATTAATTTATTTGATGAGAAAAAGAAATAGCTTTTCTATCAAACCTATAATATTATTGGAATTCGAGATTTTTCATATTAATTTTTCGTCGAAAATAGAAAAAATTCAAATGCTAATGGACTGATAAACATAGTTACTTGATGGTTTTATTTCATAGATAATTTAGTGAAGTTGATAATTAATAGAACTAAGCAGTTTCTTCCGTCAATTGATATAATCTCTGATATTACAGATTATAAATAAGTATTCAAATAAATTTTCTATCAATGTAATTTAAAACTACATAAAGAATAAATAAATGAACATTTCCGATTTCAAATTTGTTTTAATATTTAGTTAGTTTACATATTGATTGAATTTTATTTCAATTAACTCAATAGCTAGCTTTTTAAAATTCAATTTTTCGATTTGTTTTTGTGAATTGATGGACAAAGATACATATAAAATAGATAAATATTTGGAATCAAATCTAATATTTGTCTATCTGTTGCCCTGATAATGAAACATATTGTCATCGGATCCATATAGTTTTTATCCTCTTCGTATTTATATTTTCAATAATACAATATCATCAGTTTTATTATTAATAAAAACTAACATTTAATTCTAGGATATTTTATGTACGAACTAAACTTTGTAATTGAAACCTTTTGGCATAATCAACAAATTTATTAAGAATTGTTTTTTTTGTTAATAAAATCAAAATATTATAAATGATTGAAAGTAATTGATATTTTCAGTAACATAGACAAATAAATCACCTGAAGATAACAAGAATAGACTAGAAAACGAAATAAAGTTTAAAATAAGAATACATTTTTTTCTTCTTTTTTCAAAAATCAAATAACAACGGCAATTGATAGAAACAAAAAGAAAAGTTGTTCGTTGATCAGTTCTTATTGTGGTCATACGTAAATTGAAAGCATTTTAATTTAAAATATGTTTTGCTTGAATTGATAACTAATCAAATATGAAAGGACATTTTAGTCTTCAATTGAGACTTTAGAAGAAAAAAGAAACGTCCATTGATGATGAAGATAAATACAGATTAGACTTTATATGCCTTTACTAATTCATCAAATTCACACATCCTATTCTCTATCAGAGATGAAAATGTTACTAAATACTCGATAGATTCTTTAATACAATGAAAATGAATAAAAATAGATACGTGATGAATCTGTAATGACATATATTTTGATAAGATTATTATTGAATACAAGTTTGAATATAGTAAATGACGAACTAAATATCCATTATTACTTCGAAAATAAATCTGAAACTTCATTTAAAAAATTGTCTTGTTTAAAAATAATAAAATAGAAATAATACAAAAATAACCAGTCGATTGAAGTACGGCTACATAAACTTAAATTGGAACAAACCAAATGAATTCAATTTCAGTTAGTGCTTATTTACATCGAAGATATAGACACCAAGAAAGCAAGAGAGTAGGCAATAGAAAGAGAAAATAAGAAAAAGAAAGAAAAAGAAAAATGAAGACTGCATTTTACTTAATTGATTATTATGTATTAACTGATTCTTTATAGCTGCAACTGATTTATGGAATAAAAAAAAGAAGAAAACTAGATTTATTTGTCAGAGAAAATTCCTTTGAATGATAATTCATTTTGTTTATTATTGCGAAACATAATTTTGATTAAAATTTATTTTCAATTAAATTAAATTTATGAAGTAAAGTTAAATATATTGAATGAAGAAGAAAGATTATTTATTTGATTAATAATTAAATTGATCAATATGTATGTGGCAATAGAAATTAAAATTCTACTAGAGACATATACAATAGAAGTATTTTAATTTGTTCTGTAGTAAAAATTAAAATTCCCATTTTATACGAATGATTATTTGTCAATAGGAAAGGAAGAAAAACGAACGGTTTGATTATTTAACTTAAGCTTCTCAAAATATTATCATCAACGAGAAAAACATTAAAATATAATAAAAAAATTGAGCCCATTTATTTGAAAATTTAAGCGAGAAACTTCATTTAAATAAATATTGCGTTTGCTTTTGCATGTAATTATTTGAATAAAATGTGAATTTTAGTTTCTATTGCTTCAAATTTATGTAAAACCTAGTCGTTTTATCAGTCTTCTTGTTTTTAATTCAAAATGTGAACTAAATTTTAGGAATAATTATTTTTGTCAAAAGTAATTAATATTATGAAGACTTTTGACGAATATCTTTATTTAAAAACATTCAATTATGAAAAAGCAAAAAAAAGCGACGAGAAGAATAAAGACAGAAGTAATTTTTCTTAAATGAAAGAAAATTGAAACAATAATCGAATGAAAAGTTCTTTTTCAAATCTAGTTTCGAATTCTTACTATTGGATTTAATAAATATTTTTTCGATTCATTATCAACAATTAATTCTGATGCATTTGTTTTAATTCAAAAAAGGGAAAATTGAATTGATCATGAAAATGTTCTAGTAAGAAATAAATTCAAAATCGAATTATTATTTTTATTGTATACAAATGTTTTTGCATATTAAATTTCGCAGATTAGTGATGATTAAATATTAAAATAAAATCTAATATCGACAACTTATGCAAGTTTTATTTGTATTTAATTGAAAGTGTAAAAAGATTTGACTATCATAATATCGTTCGACAAAAAGAAGAATATAGTGTTCAGTTGATGTTTTTATTTGATTAATTTGAACAATAGAACTAAGCGGCCTCTTCTGACAAATAATCTTTGACTGGTGATTAAAATCAATCGAAAAAATTTATTCTTTCATTTAATTAAAATAAACAAACAAATACGGCGTTGATTTTTCTTCTCGTCTTTTAGACAAAAAGATTTAAAATGTGGTTTATTAAATTAGTTTTATTTGTTGGAATATTAAATAAATATTCAAATGGATTTTACAAGAATGTAAATGAAAATTATATTTAATATCGAATGCAATGTTATTTTTAATATCTAGTTTAAATATTCGTTGGATTCAATTTCAATTAAAACCAAATCAATTCCGTGTCCAGGTTACAATAAAAGAATTCTTTTCTTTATAATTTTTATTTTTCGTCTTCTTTATGAATAGATAAACAAAGGTAATTAAAGTTAATACAACTATGAAAGAAAGATCAAATATTTCTTTAGTTATTGTCCTGATAATGAAACATGTTGTCTATTATCATCAGGCCAATATGGTTGTTGTCCTCTGCGTATGAATTTATTAGTATCATGTCATTCTAATTTTATAAGTTTTTCTTTTATAAATCTAGCTGATGCTGTTTGCTGCAGTAAGTTTAATATCTAAATAAGTTAAAAATAAAACAATATATTGTTTAAATAAGATGATAATCTTCATTGTTGTCCAAATGGTTATACGTGTGATGTTGAACATTCAAGATGTCAAAAAGGATTTGTAAATTCTTATGATATTTTATGTCCTGATCGTATGTCATTCATTCATTCGTTCATTCATTTCGTTCATTTTTATTTCTCATAAGTTTAGATGAAATGTCTTGTTCTTATGGTTAAAATTATTTATTTTGAAAAAAAAACTTCAATAATCTAAAATAAAAATTTAATTTTAGGCTAAACATGTTGTCAATTACAATCGGGTGAATATGGTTGTTGTCCATTACGTTAGTTTTTTATGTTTGTTTTTCAAATTAAAAATTTGATTATTGATTCTAGCAAATGCTGTTTGCTGTAGTAAGTTAATATGAGAAAACAAACAAAGAACTTATGAAAATAAATTAATATATTAAAGATGATTATAGTCATTGTTGTCCAAATGGATATATATGTAATATTAAAGAAAACAAATGTGACAAAGGAATTTCAATTCCATGGTTTAGAAAAAAATCAGCTTTTCCTTTGAAAAATATTTTATCATCAAAGATCATTATTAGAAATTTATCACTATCTCTTTCAACAATTCAATGTTCTGGTTTGAATTTTTGTTTTTCTTAATAATTAATAATATTTTTTGGATAATTTGCTAAAAGATGAAAAATCAATATGTCCAGAAGAAACAACTTGCTGTGAATTAAATGATCATTCATATGGATGTTGTCCGTATCGTCAAGCATCTTGTTGTTCTAATAAAGTCTCTTGATATTTAATCACAAGCATTTCTTTTAGAAAAATAGATTTGATTTAGATTCATTGTTGTCAAAAAGGTTATTCATGTGATGAATCAGGTTCAAGATGTATTAGACATTTGAATTTTATTGAAAAACAAAATATTAAAAGTCAAAGGTTAATTTCATTGTCGATTGTTCAAGAACAAATATGTCCTGATGAGAAAACAATATGTTCATTAAATTCAACATGTTGTCCAAATAAAAATGAACAGATTATAAGTTATTCATGTTGTCCTTATTCAAATGTAAGCTAGATTTATTTTCTCAAAATTTATTTTCTATAAAAGAATAATTGAATAAAATCAAGGGTACATGTTGTGGTTCAAATGGTTCATTTGTTGCCCATACAAATATATTTGTGATGAAAAACAATTGACTTGCCAATTAAATAAAACAATTCATATTGACAATCAATTTTTAAATAAATGTGGATCATCGAATTTCGTTTGTCAATTTAATCAAACGTGTTGTAAAACTTCTCAATCAACTTATGATCAATATGCTTGTTGTGATTTTCCTCATGTAAATTCTTACTGAAATCTTTAATTTAATTTCCATAAATGTTTATAGGCTGTTTGTTGTGATGATGGTCAACATTGTTGTCCCATGGGTACTTTTTGTGATAACAAATCTTGTGGATGTATTACAAGTTAATAACATTGAAACATATTCTTTATTAATATTAAGTTTCTTTTTTGTTACTTGAAGAAATCAAATTCTTGTTAAAATAAATTTCTTTTGAAAAGAACAGAATTATTTTTATGAATCATATTGACTCAGAAATTATGATTCAACGAAAGAAATATATTTCTTTTTATTTTCTTTATATTCGAAATGTCATTAACAAGTAAGTATTGGATAGTTGTTTGTGTCAGTGATACACATCAACATCATCGCCAATTAACAGATCGATTAAAATCAACTCATGCTGGTGATATTCTTATACATGCTGGAGATATAACAAATTTTGGCCGTGGTTCAAAACCATTCGAAGATTTTGATCAATGGTTAAGTGAACTTTCATTTAAACATAAATTAATTATTGGTGGAAATCATGACTCGATTTTAAAGCCAAGTCTTAATCATGGAAAATTTTTAAAAGATGAACAAATAGTTATTGATGATTGTCTTCGTATATACGGTTCATCGTGGCGTCCTGTAGGTCAATCAGCATGGTTAGATATTCCTTCAAATTCACATATTGTAATAACACATAATCCACCGGATTCACGAAATGGATCACATGTTGATTTAGAAATTCAGTTACAATTAAGATTAAATAAAATAAAGCCTTTATTATCGATTTTTGGTCATATTCATGCAGATTATGGTGTTTGGAAACAACCGAATGGAGTTTTATTTGCTAATGCAGCATCAATACCATGTTCTCGTTCTCAAATATTAAATGATCCTTTAAGATTTAAAATTTCCATCGATGAAAATTCAATCGCTTCTATTGAACATCTTATGTAATTTACCCAAACAAAAGTGCAAGAGAAAATCATACTTACTCATAGAACAGTATATGCAAAGACAAAATAGACGATATATTTAGGTGATTCTGTTGTCTATTGTGCTGCTTTTTCCCACTGAATCTTTTTAATTACTTATGTCTTGATATTTGCAACATAGATTTTATGCTTCAGTTGCCACTCTGAACTCGGTGTGGTTTTGCCTGAAACGAGGCAATTTAGAAGTCACATTTCAATGAATATCAATAAAATTGAAATAATTAGATAACGGAATAAATTAGTAATAGTGGAAACGTGTGAATAAACAGAGAGAAATTTAATTTTAGCAACATATGTAGAACATGACTGATAAAGACTATTTTGGATGATCACACAGTATGGTAGACACCAGAATCATCTATATGTATTTAGTAGAGATCTGCGTGACCATTTCATCGTGACCAAAGAAAAAGGAAATAGGCACGCAGATCTCTAGTATTTAGTAATATGAAAAGCAATTTTCTATGCACTGTTTTTTCTGGTTTTGGTGATAGATTTATAAACGAGACTAACAAAGCCAACGCGCTACTTGCTATTTAATGCATGAATAAACCAATAAAATTCAAGTTTCTTTTCCCATGTCGTGAATATTGGATCATTTATTGCGCATGTTTATCGCACGTAAACGTAAAAAAGACGATCTTCAAAATAGCTTAATTGATGATTTGGAACACTTTTTTTGTCAAAGATTATAGACGAATCGGTTAACCGCTTTTTTAGCGCTAACCGTCGTATTAATCAAAACCCGCAGTAAATTCCCTCGAGTTACTCGATCCTACCTCCGGGACCCATCGGAGCCGGTACCGGATTACTCCAGGAGCCGGCGTGTTTCCCACAAAAATCTGCCAGAATCCGACAAGGACTTCGCCGGGATCTTTGCTCTCGACATCTGAATCAAAATTCAAAGGAAAATGGTCAGATCGTTTCCTGCTGGATAATACAACCGAACATTGTCGAAACCTATCGACTCCACCTACCGGATGATTCCGGGTTCACAACGGCTTCATCGCATCTTTAACCGGATTCCATCAAATTCCGATGACGAGGACTTCATACAGCACCTCTCATAGAAGCATTATTCAATCAGAAGATGAAACATCTGTAGTCATCCCAAAACGCACACCGACCGACAAAAGCACGCCTTATCAATAATCTCACATAGCCCCTAACATCACTCAAAACAGACCGCACAAAAACATTGCCGCCAGAATTGATCACTCTGAAAAACATTGTAACCCGAATCTAACATCATATGAGTCAGCAATACACATGCTTAAAATAATCAAGAACCATCCTACCATACTTTTTATTCAGTAAACAAGAGTCTAAACTTATTTAACGGGTCGTCTTGTAGCAATTTAATTCTTGAAAAATAGCTCCACACATTTTTCACCAATCGAAATAATTAATAATTCATAGATAATGCATCTGAATATCATTCTAGATCGTCCCAGAGTACTTTTTCTGCATGAAACAGGATTCTAAGCATCTTTCATTACGGATCCAACCACACTTCCTTTTGACGAAAATCGCTCCCCACGTCAACTTTGACTTATCTAAAATGTCACTAAATCGTAGAGAATCGTTTTGCTTATCATTCTAGACCGTTGCAACATCACTTTTCTCGTGTAGCATGATTCTGAGCGACATTCAAAACCTATTTAATGGAATATCAATTAATTAAAAATTTGTGTAAGCAACATCCTAGTTTCCCCAAGAGCGTTTGTTGGTGACTTGAAATGATGCTTTGGGTCTTACTAGACCGAGCAAACACGTATGGCCGGCGTTTTAAATGATGTCGAGTTGTATGAACGAACAACATAGTATGCATCAGGGTTGAGCACAGGACAGAACTGCCCTGCTGTCCTGTCTTTTCCTGTGCTCAGCTCTGATATGGGTATAAATATTTTTTGTGAATATTTGACTCAGTATGTGCTCTGATTTACATCATACTTATTATATCAAGTACTTTTTCATGTTCTCCTTTTATAGTATCATTCTTTAAATGTGAAGATAATACTGCTAGAATCCTAGATTATTTGTAAATTTTATTTCCAGTAATGATGGTGTCATAAAAATAATAACTCAAGGTTGTTTCCTATTTTTTGTATTTAAGATGTTATTGTTTACTAAAAAGTTCAGTTTTTGTATTTGAAATTATACGAAATATACTGACTACATTGTAGAAAATTAAGTAACCTAGGCTTGGATTACTGACAGTAAAAATTACAAATATTGCTGCTATCACATCCATGATGAATACAAAACAGGACGGTCCTGGTGTCCTGTTCTGTACTGCAGGACAAGGTTAAAGCTTTTGTCCTGCCCTGCCGCTCGCCAGAACGGACCGGGGTATCAAGACAGGGCAGAAAAACTTGTCCTGTGCTCAGCTCTGGTATGCATATATATCAACTTTACCTCGTCGTGGGTAATCATTAATGACTCTGGGTTTCGCGTTAGACCAGGAGATGATCGTGAAATCAGCTTATATTAGCAGGAGCTATGATAAACGACTTGAATGAGACTCATCCGGGTCGATAAATTCGCTCAGCATCAATACATACATGATCATATTGCTAATATGGATTGATTTTTCATAAATAACCACCCATTGGATGAACCATAATTTTTAATTCATGCCTATCATCGCTTGTATGAGCTATTAACTAACGACCTGAATGGATCACAAGATGTTCCTTTAGTATCCGATGATTATTTCAGACGTTTTCGGTCGGATCTGTGTTGCAAGAAGCGGTGAAATCCAGCGGGTAGAAACGTTCCGTTCTGATACGATCCGATGTGTTCCGAGGATACTGAT
Organism: Rotaria socialis; assembly: GCA_905331475.1. Taxonomy (NCBI): domain Eukaryota; kingdom Metazoa; phylum Rotifera; class Eurotatoria; order Philodinida; family Philodinidae; genus Rotaria; species Rotaria socialis. The sequence continues at coordinate 29,837 of CAJNYU010004260.1, read as the reverse complement.
TAAGCCGGATCTACCATGAAATTGGACGTTATGCGGCACGGTGGCTTCTGGTAAAGGTTTGTTACCGGATATTGCATGATCACGTCGTATACGGCCCAGTCGTATCATTTGACATGATCGTTTCCGCCAATGTAAATCTGACTGGTTTTCTGAGGATCTGGTAACCAGATTTCATAAGAAAATAAAGAAATTAATCGGAATTCACCAGAAATTAACCAACTGAATCCGGTCACTATGCGACATCGGAATTATAAACCGTCCGACAAGATCCGACTGATCGATAATGACCTGGAAAGCTGTCACATATACAAGTCTTTAGTCTCGATTCAGGTGGCACGAAAGGACTCAAATCAAGCCTTTCGTTAAGGGTGCAATATTTGCTCAGATATCGAGCTATAGTGTGAGAGCCGTTTTTACTTTTGTTTCCATCATCGAGTTTACGAGATCAATGCCCTTCGTTATCTCGATTATCTTCTATATTCTTTTTTATATTATAGTAAAAGAGATTTTTTGAAAATTCACACAAGACATTTATAATTAACAATGTTCATGTTTGTTCTACCTGGGTATATGTATCTACGTATGAAATAGAGTGTTTGACATTCCCTTTTTAGTAAAATATTATGTTAATTGATCAACGGGGAACAAACTGATTTCACTCACTGAAATCAAGTCGAAATCAGTTGAAATCGCCGAAATCACCTGAAATCAGGAGAAATCGCACGAAATCAATAGAAATCATAATTTTTCTATTTATGAGCCAGCCAATATAAGTCACGACGGATTCATACAGAAGCGGTTCAATCGAAGTCGTCATATTGCACTCAATTAAAGGACTTCATGACTCAAATGAATTACAAAGTAATTCAAAATAACTGAATTATATACTAATTCTCTATCAAATATTTTCTATTAATGTTGGTGTCAGAGTCTATCATCGTCTACCAGGGTCTATCAGGGTTCTACAAATATTTGAACTATGATGTGCGTGTTCTCGCTGCGTACACCCTACATCACACCCACACTATCGTGTATGATAGATGTGCGTGTGCCGCCGCTCTTAACCTCCTTCCTCACATACACACCCTGATAGACTCTGACACCAACATTAATAGAAAATATTTGATAGAGAATTAGTATATAATTCAGTTATTTTGAATTACTTTGTAATTCATTTGCGTCATCCAGTGAATTAACGATATGTTGTAAAGAGAAGAGTTGTAAGAATTTTGACGCAAACCGTTTAAAAAAATATTAATCACTTGGTTTTTCATGAGCATTATGCGAAAAGCCCTAAGATTCACCATATCTAGAAAGCGGGTCCTATTGGAGTCCTATCTCAAGAACAACTCGATTAATTGAGCTGAAGTGTTTCAGAGATATATATCTCGGTGACTCCTATTTGCCAAAAAAATGGGCTCTTTCCTATTGGAACTGTGCCCAGGTCAGTTTAGAAATTGCTCGAAGAGTTGTATTAATTATATAAGATAAATTCTACTTAGTTAAAGTTAGCATATGATCCTCTATTACCTTCTTTAAAAATATTGTTTAAAAAAAACAGAAAATCCTGTGAAAAATTGCTCTAGGCGACTAGGGGAGACTCAACGAATGTAAATTTATCTCAAGAGACCTGGAGGGGAGTACGGGAATTTTTCTAAAACAATTTTCTTTTCTTTTTCAAAGAATATTTTTAAGGAAGGCAATAGAGGATCATACGCTAACTTTAACTAAGTAGAATTTGTCTTATATAATTAATACAATTCTTCGAGCAATTTCTAAGCTGACCTGAGCACAGTTCCTATAGGAAAGTGCCCATTTTTGGTATATTTTGATAATTCTCCTAGGGCCATTCTTTAAGATGCCACGCTAATTTTTTCGCAGGTTTTTAGCGTAGTGAGAGTACTTCTAGCTTCTACATATCAGCTCCCAAGCAGATCCATTTTCTGGGAGATCGCTTTTTCTGAAAACCCCCACAATTGTCAAAAACCCATTTTTGAGGGGACTGTTCTGATCAAACGCAATAATGTAGACATCTGAAATTTTTAGGAGCAGTACATCTTTCAGTGCTCTTTCCATATTGAAAGATTCAAATCCATTTCTAATTCCAAACAAAAGGTTTGAATTACGCAAGTTACCAAAAATGTTCCTTTTTTCATATATTAAGTAATTCATAAAATCCCAACAATTCAATATTTTAAAACGAAAAGCTTTGGTAAATAGGAGTCACCGAGATATTTATCTCTGAAACACTTCAGCTCAATTGATCGAGTTGTTCTTGAGATAGGACTCCAATAGGACCCGCTTCCTAGATATGGTAAATCTTAGGGCTTTTCGTATAATGCGCATGAAAAATCAAGTGATTAATATTTTTTAAACGGTTTGCGTCAAAATTCTTACAATTCTTCTCTTTACAATATATCTTTAATTGAGCGCAATATGACGACCTCGATTGAACCGCTTCTGTGGACTGGCTCATATGTAGCAGTGATCGAAGAAAAAATGATGCTAGAAGAATAAAATACGTTCGATAGTATAACACTAATTCGTAAATTGATATCATTTTGTCAGTTAATTTTAATGTTTTTAAATAAAAATACTGATTGTCGAATTCACTCTAGGTTAATTAACTGGATATCCAGTAGTGCTTGGTACCCAATCGAACTGATGTTCAGTGATTGAGTCGCGACTGGAGGGTGCGACCCTACTCCCATGAAGCGGTTGAAATCAACTGAAATCAAGTTTTGATTTCGGAAATTAGAAATCACGAAATCAGTTTGTTCTCCCTTGTAATTGATTAAGAAAAATTTATCCTCATATTCGTATATTAATATTCTTATAATTGCAATAGAAGATATCATCTAATAATATATTTCATTTGAATGCTGATCATGAGTATTCGAGGATTATATAAAAAGAAACAAATTCGAGTAAATGTTATTCGTTATCGACATAGAAACGGATTTTGCTGCGTTTCAACACTTTATAAAACGATGGGCTGTAGGGGTGGCACTTTAACTTTAAAATACTTTAAGAAAGTAATTAAAGTTAAACCATTCCATATTTTACACTTTAACTTTACATTTTGTTAAAACTAAAGTAAATTTTTCATAAAAATTTTATTTTCCCTTAAAAAAGGTATTTCTTCCACCAAAAAATATTTTTTAATAAAAAAATAGCTTTTTCTATATGAACATTGTTCTTTTATGGCAAAATAATCTTTTTAGGAGCAATGAGTTTTTGAAAAATACACTTTAAGCTTTAACTTTTATTAAAGTTAAAGTAAATTAACTTGAACTTTAACTTTAATTTTAAAGAAAAGTTAAAGTGCCAACCCGAATGGGCTGTCTAATTCGAGTTTGAATATAAATGCACATTCAACTGTTTGGTATCACTTCGAAAATAAATCAACAAACTTAAATCATAGTATTACTCTGCAATAGAAATAAATTTATTTCTAGATATATATATTTATTATGAGAGACAATCATTGCACAATATATTCTATATGGAATGAAGAAGAATCACATATTAGAGATTGTTCATAAACAAAAAACTCAGAAATATAAGATATATTCTTATAAGAAAAATGATTTAGCTATATTTTCTATCTTTCTTGAGCAATAAAATAAAAGTTACTTGTTTTCTTATTTACTTTATTACAAGTTCATTATTATTTTGAGTCTTTCTTGTTGCAATCTCCTATGAAGTAACTGCAATATTTAATTCACATCGACATCGATTACTCATCGAAAACAGATCGATATATTTTAAAATATGGAGTGATTAGAGAATATATAATAGGACAAATTTTTATGTATAAGTTTTTTTTCTGAAAGTCAATGTTGACTTTCTTTTTATTTTGTCGACAATAATTTTATGATAATAGGACATGAAATTATAACATTTGTAGAAAAAGAAAAAGTGCTTGAAAAAGGTGAAAGATTATTAAGAAGAAAAAACACATTTGATTTCTTTGTTTAAATAAAATTCAAGAAGAATTGAATCTTCGTCTGACAGATGGGTCATTCTTATTTAAATTGAATGGTAACAAATAAGATAATTTGTTTAAACAACAGTTGAATATCGTTTCAAATCGTATCTTGAATAAAATAAATCATGCTGAGGTGAATCGTATATATACTAGAAAAAGAAAAAGAACAAATCTTTTAAGATTATTTCAATATAAATAAATTTTACATTTGTAATTTGATTATTTAGTAATTTTTCATGAATAAAAGTTTGATCATTAATTGAATTTGTTTCATCTTGATAATCATGTTGAATATTTTCTTGTTGTTTAGCTAAAGATGATGATATTGTTTCATCAGTTGTTGAAGATTTTTTTCTTATTCTTTTATGTTTATTTTGTTTATAATGATTAATTAATGCAATGATTATTAAAATAAGAGAAATGAAAAGACCAATTAGAATTGATCCAAATAAAATTGTACGTCGAATAAAGAAGTCTTTTAAATGATTAACTCTTAATTTAAATTGAGTTAAAGATGAGCCATATTGATTTGTTGCTGTACAAATACAATAAACATTATCAGATAATAAAATATTTTTAATTATTAATTTATATTGAATGAAATTATCACTTCGATTTTCAACTACTTCATATTTTTCATTTGAATTTATTTTTATTTGTTGATCTTCTCGTGACTAAAAAATTTCCTGAGAAAAAAATAATTTCATTGTTTTATTCAAATAGATTTATCTTCCATAAAGAAACAAACTTGAATAGCAATATCATTTGAAATTGAACAAATAAATGTTACAGATTGTCCAATATAAACTGAATCCACAGTTTTCTCTTCAATCATTTCAGGTGGACCTTTAAAAAACAAATGTTTTCTTCTTTAAAAGAATTTATTGAAAAATCAAAACCTTTTAATCCAAGTCTAATTGTTCTATTAAATATTCCAAATAATGAATGATGTGCACTACATATATAAAAAAAACAATGTGTTGCATTGATTGAACATAATCAATTTTCAATGAAGTTTGATTAAATAAAATAATTTCTTCATTAAATATCCAAGTTATCAATGATGATGGAGATGAATCAACATGACATTCTAATTCAATTGATTCTCCTTCATTAACTAAAGTAATTGAAGAATTGTTTAATTGATTTCTATATGTATCGATAAATATTGGTTTATCTAAGAAGAATTTTATGAAAAAATTTGTTTTCTTTCAATTATATTATTTCATACAAATAATATCAAGTATTATTGATTGATTAGTCGTTCCAACTTGATTTATTGCTTGACAAGTTATTTTATTTTTATTCATATATCTTGTTAATAAAAGTGATAAGCGATTTTCATTTGTTATATTTAATAGAGAACTTCCATTAAACCATTGAATTTTAATCAAATTAGGTCGACATTCAACATTACATTGAATATATATGATATTATTTTCTATTTGTTTACCGATTAAACTAATATTTATTTCAGGTCGAACTAAATAAAATTTCAAAAACTAATAATAGATATGAGAAATAAATAAAATAATTTACAAATTGTTTGAATATATTGTTGAGTTATCATTGTTTTATTGAGTGTTTGAATAGCAGATGAATGTGCTTGACATTGAATTAATATTCCATGAGAAGATCTATTTGCTATCAATGTTAGATTTGAAATTGAATTTCTTAATGCTTGGCCAGATAAAAGAGCGTAATCATTTTTTGATATGTAACTAATTGATTTTGGAAAATGCCAAGAAATTTTCGCTTCAGGCATTGCATTATTTGCTCGACATACAATAAATGATAAAACATGTTCTATTAATAAACTTGTTGGAATTTCTATTTAATAGAAAAGTAAAAAATAACTATTAATATTTATTTTTCTAATTGTCAACATACGTAAAACGGTTAATTTTGCTTTACGAGACATTACACCAGCTGTTTGTTGTCCTGCTCGAATTTGACATTGATACATTCCAATATCTTCTTATGATACATTGACTAATTGAAAATGATGTTCACCTTATTTTTAAATAGGAAATAATTCTGATTTTATTTGATTTTATTAAAAACTACAATGACAAACCTTGATCAGCATTTCCAATGAATTGATATCGAGGATAAAATGGTAAATCTCTTGTTTTACCTAATGTGCAAAAATCATTTTTACACCAAGTTATTTGACTTTGATGAATTGGTTCTGTTCGACAACGAAAAATTAATGTTGATCCAATAATTGTTTCAACATCATCGGGTTCTTCAATAAATTTATTATTGATCTTTATACCATTGATCAATTGAACGAATAATATTAAGATTAATAACATCGAATGTCGTCATCAATCTGAAAAGGCGAGAAAAACTAAAATTAAAAATTTGCTGTTTGTTTAAGACGATAAAAATGAAGAGAAAGAAAACGAGAGACAGACAGAGAAAGAAGACATATCCCATGACGATGTCAATTAGTAAAAAGCTTGTCGATAACGAAGAACAACGATAGACCAGTGTCTATCGAATGATCAATATGTTAATTGCATGAGTTGCCTAATTCGAGTTATATTATAAATGAGATTTCAAATGACTATAAACACTTCGAAAATAAATGAAAAAAATCGAGGCTTCCATGTTGAAACAGCCAAAAAATCAAAAGATTAAATTTTCATCCATATAACTGATGTCAGTTATAAATTCGAAGGCAGTCATGTTAGAAAAGCAAAAAAGCAAAAGATTAAATTTTCATCCATATAACTAACGTTAGTTATAAATTCGAAGGCAGTCATGTTAGAAAAGCAAAAAAGCAAAAGATTAAATTTTCATCCATATAACTGATGTCATTTATAAATTCGAAGGGTGTGATGTTAGAAAAGGAAGCGTAGATGTCTAATTCGACTTCGAAAATATAAATGAATAAAATCGACGTTTCGCCGACTTGTCAGGCCGCCCCTTGAATGAAGCTGGTATTGGTGCACGGGAGAACCTGCCTATCGGGAGTGTTTGTTTCAAGAGAAGACGACTGCAAAAATATTTATCCGTCTACGGTAGATATACAATAAGTCTTAGGTTTGGTTCATATATAGACAATTATGATGTTGAAATGATTTATTCAACCTGACTCCATCTAGGCAACTATTGACCCAGTTCATCTATTCAATTTTCCAATCGTTCGATTGGTGATCTGTTTCAACTATTAATTAATTTCAGCTACTGCTTATCTGCAACTACTTTCACCGCCATGAGATGCCCAGTTTTAATTCGAATATAAATGGAGCTTCAACTGTACCATCTCAATTCGAATATAACCAGAGTTATATACTTACAGCATCAAATACTAAGGAATAGTTTAAGTTTTATTTATATATATATATACATAGACTTCCATGTAAGTAGAAATAGATTGAGATTTAGATTTAGTTTTAGTTTCATTTATGTATACATATATATATATAGATACTCTCGAAAATCTTTGGTCACGCAGCCGACTCTTTATTATCTGTGTCGCGGCGTGGGGGCGCGCCCCCCCCCCCCCCCGACCGCCCCCCNAAGTCGAATTAGACAGCTGATCGGATATATAAATGAATCTAAATCTATTTCTACTTACATGGGAGAGTATGCATATATATATATATATATATAAATGAAACTAAAGCTAAATCTAAATCTAAATCTATTTTTACTTATATGGAAGCCTATGTATATATATATATAACTAAAACTATGGCTGGCTATATGGTAATGGCTAATTTAGCTTGGTTTTACCATTTATATTCGAAGTCGAATTAGACAGCTGCTCGTTTAGAATGGCTTTCATGAAATAATTGCAAATCTAACACTAATAAAAATATTTATAGAATAATTCAATTCTGTTTCAAGACAAATAGGTCTTATAAAATACTTCTACTTGTTCCTATACACTTTCTATCGTTTCACTCCAGCATTTTTGTAAAATAAAGCAAAAGAAATTGTTTATTGATAACTCTGTTGGCTATTTTCTGTTAGATAAATACCAGTTTTAGTTCTGAATTATTAACAATTAAATCTATATGAAGTCATTATTGTAACAACGTGATTTAATCGATATTTATATTTCGATTTTTAATTCTAGTTTTAGAAAAATGTTTTAATTTGTTAGAAGATTTCTTCATTGCAAAATATTCTTTATTAAGAAAACATATTTTGTATATTCAATAAATCATTGTCATACATAGATTAAATAAATTATTGTTTTTTATGATGTTGTTATATCAAACGTTAAATGAATTTAAATAAGGAAAAGATTGAACAGCTCACATGGCTAGCTGTTTTTATTTAATTATATAAGCATTCTGTTTTTATCAACGATTTGATGCATTAGAAAAAATAAAATAAATTTAAACCATAGTACAAATGAAGATTTATTTTTGATTTATCGAAACGCATTAAAATGTTTGGTAAATACGACGCATTTGCGAATCTTAGTTATCCATTAATTTGTGAGATATTCACATAATATAGATCTATTAAAAAAGAAATTTGTGCCATTTTATCTATGAGACTAGGATGACATCTATTTAACTAGAGAAATATGATTTCATACGTTGAGCTAATAAAAAAAAATCATTATGATTTTGCTGCTGATATGTTAGAATCTTCTATCCTAATGTAAATAAATCAAATGACGTCAATTCAAATTGTAAAACTGTTTAAGAATCCTGATTTTTGTAATATTTATTAGTTTCCAGTGCTAAATAATCAGACCATGCTCGGTTTTGTGAAAAGATTGAATTTAGCGTTAAATTTTTTTATTATGCAAGAACGTTGAAGTTTTATTGAAATTGATCTTAAACAAGTTGCTTTTTTTTCGTTCTCAAATGTTATTCAATTGTAATAAATTTATTTTTTGCTATCATCAAACCAAAATTTATTTTCCAAATATTCTCTTAGACGTGGTTACATTTAATCTATGATAAATAATTTATTGATAATAACAGTAGAAACTATAAATAAATGTCGAAAACATCGTATATGATCCTTAACAAAGCGTAATTAATTATACTATCTAATGAACGCATTAAAATAAAATTTATTATCATAGCTAAGCTTTTAATTTATACTTTAATCACTGTTTTCTACCGTTCACTGGAGACGGAACATTATCTGTTCCTTAATAACGGCTATTATCACATCCTTGATGGATATTTATTAATCATCTAATGTGAGAATGTATCTTAATGAGTTTTGATTCAGATGCAATACAATGAAACATACTCTGATTAAATCAAGAGAGATTCTAATGAAATAAACCAAATAAAACAGTGATTTCACCACCTGAATATCATAATATGTTGTGTGTTCAATCACACTCGATATTCAGCATATATTGAAAAATAATTTTAATTCAAACTTTGATTTTTATACGTATGTATCTTATTTCGTTCTTGATCGGTATCATTTAAATGGTGAGAAATATGCTAAAGTTATGAAGATCTATGTTTTAACTATCCTGAGATGAGCTTCATTTAATTCTTTTATGGTATATATCAATGGATGAGGATGATGTTGTTTAGTTTATCAAAGAAAATTCACGATATTTCTGTAAAAAAAATATTCTTATTTTAAATTAATTCAGTACGTGGGAATCTTTTACACCTTTTTTGTTTTGAAGAGAGAATCAGTCTATTAGTTGCTCAAAAAAGATCGACATGATACATTGAGTTTTTAGCTCGCCGATTTTTCTTTAAATAAATCACTTTTCTTTAATTCTTTTTCCTTGCTACTTTTTCTTATTATTATGGTTTATATGAAAGAAGCATCTTACAAAAATTGTGCATTGATTTAGTTTTTGCTTTCATGAATATCATCTGGTTGCTTTGCTATAGAGACAATTATAATTTTAAAAAAAATCAGCGTGCATTTAAATACAAGAGCCTACTAAAAAATATTTCTAATAATTGACAAAATGATAGTCTGAATTTTCACTGAACACTCAATGCCGAAAAATTAAAAGAAAAGATGAATACTAAATCTAAAATGGTTTATTAACTTGAATTTATATGTAGTGTATGCTTCTTAAATCTCTTATTTAAAAACGTTCTTGCTTGTACATAAACATATCAGGCTATATTTAATTTTCAAACAAAAGTATTAAACATCTGTTGGATAGTTTAAGATAAAGAAAGGAATATTCAACTATTGGTTTGAACAAGTGGGGATATAATCTATACATACGATATGTGAGAATAATTTTTCTTGGACATAAACTTTACATATGTTATTGGATTTACTACGGTGGAGTCAGAGAAAATAAGATAATGGTTATTTTAAATTTAATAAAATGAATTTTAACCTATTGACTTTTAAATCTAATATTCTCTTTAAAGAATTTTTCGTTCGAACACTTAATTTTTATCATGAGTATGAATATAGATATGTTGTTTTAGATTTGTTTATTTTCAAGTAGTTTTTTTTTGCATATGAACCACGACGGGAAAATGATCCAAGGCTGTGCTCGAGGACGAGCCGTAGCCATTAAACAATTTAATGTTGTATACGATTCAGATATACGTATGAAAGATCAATATAATATAACAAAATTTTTTTATCTGTGTGCTTCTTTTCCAGACGCCAAAACAGAAGATTCAGTGGTGTCAAATCAAGATATAAAAGATTTACACGAGTAAATGAACAATGACCATGAATTGACTTTAAGATAAAATTAATTTTCAGTCAAAATATTATTTACTAATGAATATAATATATTACATTTTGCTTTCTTTTATCTTAAGGGAACAACCACAAACAGTATCCAATGCTCAGAAAAAATGTTCTCGTTTTGAAATCGAAAATGAAATTATCAATATGCTTCAAAGCATTTTACAATTTGATAAAAAAATTTTATGTCAAGCAGAATTGTTGTATATCGGTGACGCTCATGCCCATTTGGATATTTTATTTGAACAGTAAATATAAGCAGCTAATTAAATTTTTATAGTACTCTCATTTGCATCGTTTAGATTAAATTGTGCAAAACAATCAATTGGAATATATCTACAACATAATCACCGTATATACAATACTGGATTTGAAATGAAGTATATTGTCCAAGCATATTTCATACCACGTCATTTCAATGAAGGTACATAAATTGCTCTGTTGAAACAAATATCTATTATTTTCATTTAGAGGACTGGCGTGAAACATACTCGAAATATCTTGAACATCCTGCCATATATGGCAAATGTGGTTTACATCCATTATTTGCTGATCACTACAACTTGAGTATGGAGCTGAATCTTCGTCGTTGTCTATCTCATAAAAAAGTTAAGGCTGTTGGAGAAATTGGTCTTGATTATTATAAGTAAATGATGTCTTTTAAAATTGAATTTTTTAATTATTTTACTAAAAGTAATATTTTTATCATGATTATTAGTGCTTCTGCTCCATCAAAAGATATTCAAATTGAAGCTTTTCACAACCAAGTGCTATTGGCACGAGAAAAAAACTTGCCTTTAATCATATATTCTCGTAGTAGCTTTATTGACATTATGAAAATATTGTGCAAGGTATGATTATTTCAGAAGATATGCATAAAAATATTTTCCCTTAATTATTATTATAATATTTCTTTCGAATCGTTTTTTTCCAGGAGCTACCTGTTGATTATCAAATAGCATGGCGAAATTTTGAGTATGAAAACGCGGAATTGAATATGTTAAACTCGAAGTTTAACTCTGTATTCATGACATGCTCACCACACATTTTCAATAATCTCCGAATGAAGCAAATAATACAAGCGACAAAAATCAGCTCAATTTTACCAGAAAGCGTGTGTCCAAACTTAACTGTTCGTGAAGTAAGTGCTGACTCAGAATTATATTTTTCAAAACTTTAAGTCTTATTATTAGTGTCCCAATGTGTGGCGTACACATCCTGTATTTGTCGCTCCAGTTTACAACTTCATAGCTGAACTGTATGGATTATCAATCGAAGAAACATCAAAGCAGCTGGTAAACAATATTCAACGCTTTTTTAACTTGAGTTGATACATCCAACCACTTTGCTTCAATTGTTTATCCAACGAATTCACAAGAGACTAGCTTTTTTTGTTGCATATTTTTTTGTATTTGCGCGAATTTGGATATATATTTGCACATTAATAATGACAACTAACTTAAGTTATGTTGTATATCATTATTTTCGTGCGTTGTTTATGTATACGAATAGCCACATGCAAATAAAAAGTTGAATATGAAATATAGAACGCATTTATACCTTTAATAAACACTCACAAGATGATGTATTCGAAAAAAGACTTTATTAAGAAACGAGTACAATATAGTTATTCATGAATTTAATTTTTTTAACTCTACATAATAACAAAAAAAACATGTATCTTCGAAGTCTTTATTTGACCATGATCACACTAAAATATTTCTCTGTAGAAAATTTTTACAACATACATTTATATCATATAATTGATACCAGAAATAAATGAATTTGTAGAATTTTCTACTATTAACAATCGAATATTTGAACCAACACATAATGAAAGCTTCTTAATTCCTGTCCTTAATCGCAACAGTTCATTTGAGATTCATTAACAAACTCAATAAATCTTTAGAAACGTCAAATTTCGATAATAAATAGCTTTAGACTTTATATTCAACAAGTGTTCTTTATTCTATTTCTGTAATCGTTCTAATTAAATATTTTTATAACAGAATAGATAGATGTAACAATCACTCAAGAAGATGAAAAAGAAATTGTTCGAGTTTGAAAGTTTTTGAGTCATATTCAAGAGCATTTATAGTATCGAAACGTTGAGCACTATCACATGTCGAACAACAATTGTATTAGACAAAAAAGAATATTTATATTGCTATTTAACTATCAATATTTAGTAGAATGAAAACATTTCCGTGATATTTGACTTGAAACATATTTAGTTACATGTTAATCGTTGACTGGAAAATAGATTTATAAATCAGTTCCCTTCACTGTTCAACAGTAAACATTAAATTGTTTATCTTATAACTATAGTATCGTGACGCCATCCTATGTTAATAATAAATGCTTTCAAATGTTTGAAATTCTTTCTTGTGCTACTAGCAATCACAATTTTCGTTAGAAAATGAGTCATTTCGATTTCATACATTCGATTATTTAAATTCCACACATTCTGATTTAATTCATATCGGTGAGATTCTTCCATTACATTACTTGATTATGCATTGAAAACGTATCGTAAAGAAACCTAAAGGATAGATAATACATGAGCTTTTACCAACCAGCAACGAAAATAAAAATTTTTCTCGATCTTCAAAATAGTTCAGCTGTTTTTTTGACTAAGTCCATAAATGATTCTCAAAACTATTGAAAAAAATTTGTCAAAATTCTTCTGTAAATTTTTCTAGTCAAAGTTTCAATATTTCACAATGTCAATAAGAAAAAGTGAACAGCCGTTCAAGCAGATATGAGCAACATTGAAATATTGCTCGAGAGACATTTTCGAATAAATTATAATTATAATCTAGGCAATTTAAGAATCAATGTTCTCCTTGTTTTATTACTAAAAAAACACAAAATTTGTTGTGGCAAAAAGACGTATTAGGTCTTTAAACACTAAGAAATATACAAACATGTATTATATTGAGTCATGTCAATAAAATACATCGATAGATAAAAATAAAACATTTGAAATCATGTTATATGAAGGATGCAGTGAAAGATCCAATTTAAAATTGTGAAAATTTTCACTGAGGAATGTTTTATTGTCTCCTCTTGATGTATCACACGTTTTGTGTCAAAAAATTCAACTTTTTGCTCGAAAGATGCTTATATGAAACAATGGTTTTCATGAGGATTGGTTCGAGTTGACGTCTGATAACTCACTCTATTTATACGTTCATAATCTATGTTTAAATAACGAACAAACCTTAAATAAAAATATGATTTACATTATTTGGAAGACGCATACAATCATAGAAAGTGCAACTATAAGTTTTTACTTGATATCAACATAAACTGTAAGTTTCTTTATAAAAATGCTAACTTTAAAAGACATGAATTCCGAGTTCTGATACACTCCGAAATAAGTTGACAGAACATCGAGAAATTTAGTTTTAATATTACTTCAAACTTGGAGTAATTCAAGCTAAAGTTTTTGTAATTAAATCTTAATTGATTGTATGATCAAAGCATCGTATAAAAATGTATCCAAACAATTTTACTTTGAATGTTAGTAGCCGCACATAACGTACAATAAGTACCGTTTTATAGTACAAATAATCGGATGGCATTGAATAAACGTGCCTTTTAGGAATTGAAATATATCTGATGAAAATTCAATGTTGTAACGTTTTTTCTTAGCAATATCTTTCTTTGAATCGTTTTCATTGACTTGAAATACAAATCAAATTTTTCAAAAAAATAGAGTAATTTATATTTGAAGATAGAATTTATATTTAAAATGCAGTTCAAATGTTTTTCAATAATGACTTCTGTTATTTTTTCGCTTCGACATAACACATGACTGCATTATCTATCGTCATTTGTTCATGAGCAATCAAATCAATATCGTGATACCGTATAGATGGGTTTAATCGATAATTTTTCTTGCTAAAAAAAAAGAACAGAAACAATGTTTAACTACAGATAAAAATAGAGTTACGGCATATATTTTTTTCTTGAGAAACGTTTTTAATCTTATTACTTGAAGTTTCTGAAAATACCAATTGAAATCTGTGGCACTGTGAGAACGAAAATTAAAAGTGTCAGACATTTTTCAAAAAGTAAAATCCTAAGTGTTATGTTAAATGTTCGCTTAAAGAAGAATAAGATATAAGCACAGAAAAAACAGAATATCAAATGCCTTTCGATCTTCGAAAAAATGACACACTACATATAAGTGGAATTCATGTGGATAGAGTTGGTTCGGCGTTGATTTGAAGAAAAAAATCAACGATAGTTGATCAATAAAGTTATCAAAGGAAATTAACTAAGAAATTATCTAATGTATTTAGAATTCTTCAGAAATAGCTTCACATGCACACATTCGCTAACAAAACCACTGAGACAGTGTATGTGTAATCTGAATAAACATTATATTCAGCACGTTTTTTTATATTAAAAAATTTAAGAAAAAAAGAGCCCGTTTCAATAGAAGAATTAAAAATTTCTTGCCAGTAACGTTCAAGAAAGAAGGAAAAAAATAGAATAATTATTTTTTGAAATACAGTAATTTATATATAACTAATGAGATTTCGTATTTTTATTTCTGTTGTATCAGGATTTCGGAGATAAATCATTTAAATTCTTCTTTTAAGATTGAACGTATTTTGCCACGTGGTTCATATATTTTTTTGTCATTGAAATTCTTTCGTCCTCATGCGACATCTATTCGTACTCATTCATATATATTTTATCCAGCGAAATACTGATGTGATTGTTGCACCAATAGTTATCTTCTTGTTCAATAGCTGTTAAGAATGGAAAAAGCTGGGATGGACGTGCAACTTCATCTAAGTTGTGATACTAATTATCATGACAGTCTATATAACAGTTTTTTTTCGTATTTGTATTATTATACGGTCTTCATCTTCAAGAATGAATTTTCATCATCTAGCGTATAAAGTCAAATTTACTTGATTTACTATAATGATTCATTTCAGATTTTTGTTTTCTGATATTATCATCACAGTTATCAAAAATACGTAGCCAATTCGAACATGAACTTTCTTCCATTCACGCATCAACAAATCCTACGGTGTGCATTAATTCTCTTGAACAAATCATGTTTAAGCTTTACGTGAAAAATTAATCTTTCATATTCCTTTTCTTTTTCATTTTAGAATTAAAGTACAACGAGCGGATCGAAAAAAAATAATAAAACCAATTCCATCATTTAATTTGCGTATTCAAAGTACGTCGTGTCAGCTCTGTTCAATTTGAAATGATCTTAATACTAAATTTTTTCAAAATGATTTTCATTTAGATAATGCCATGCAAAAAAGTCGTTCAACAGCTAATAGTATTGTTTTTTATTTTATATAATTGTTTCTTTATGAAATTATTTTGTAATTTTCTATATTCTTTATTTTTTGATCTATTTTTCTATTTTATTTTTTGATCTATTTTATTATTTATATATTGAAAGATATTTCTATATAATTTAATAAAATTCAAGGTTTTTTTTATTATTTATACTTTTAAATGTCTTGCTTTTTCATTTCAAATGTAAATGTGAAAAACAGATAAATGATCAACTCTCCTAGTTTATAAGGAAAGTAGTTTTTTTTTCTGTTTTACAACAAATTCAATAGTCATATGAAGAAAATTTTCAATGAATACACTTTTACCGTTGCATTTTCTGATTTTTTTCCTTTCCATATTTCATAACGTACCTAATAGTTATCAAAAATAATAGATTCCAATAAAGTTATCTCAAATTTATATTCTTATCTAGCTTGAAAACTTTATGTGCGAAGATAGTGAGAGTATCTGCACGACATCATAGTTGGGTTCAATATGCAAGCAAAATCTACTTTGAAATGCATTAAATCAAATTAAAATAGACTGATTATGGTTTGTCTTAAAAATAAAGATATGCATTCAGCTGACGAAAACAAGAAAAAGTACCGATTGAGAGAAAAGTCATTATACTGAACGCTACTGCTTCTTAGAATGCAGTATTATTGACGTATTTTTTTGGAAAACTTTTAGCTCTATGATCTAGATAAAGCAATGGTCGACATCTATCATGAAAATTATATAAGACAGCATATGAAGGTGATAAGCACAAAATATTAAATGACACTGGAACAATTGTCTCTCTTTTCATGGTTTATATAAACATGATAGTACTTCTCTGTGAAATTATAGCTGTGTTTAGTGAGATGAGTCTTTTTTTATATGAAAATTTTTAATACTTTACAGAGTTATATGCAAGCAAGAAAATACACAATAGACAACAAACAAACAATTAACAAAAAATATTTTCATATATATAAGAGATGATTATTTAAACAGCAAGTATGAGTTTTTAAACAATCTTACATAAACAAACTTTCGACAATGGATAAATCATATATTCAAATCGTTATCTTCAATATCATTAACTTCTTGTTCGTTTTGTTCGTATGTTAAATAATTATTAGAAGCCTAGAATAAAGTCAGCGTATTATTTTAAATATTCGTATAGAAAAATTCTTATTACCATTATTTGTGTCCATTGAGTTATTTCATTCGATGGTGATGGTATATTTGATTTGACAGCTAAGTATGGATTATCTGGAAAAATTTTTGTATGAAAACAATTACGTAAATGAAAAATTATACAATAGAAGATGGTCGAATACGGCCATGATATGCCTCTCAATGAAGCTTTCAATCTTGTAAAGTGTGAAAATAACTGTTCACAGACTTGAGTGTTCTCGTTATCAAAAAATGGTTTGTTGGTCGGATGAGAACAAGATAATATTGTTTTACAATCAGGTCGTGTATGATTTCTTCGATGGAATCTATCAATGCAATACTTCTTTTCAAGCAATTCGTTTACATAAGGCGATTGCTTGATAGATATACCATACTGGTTTTTTAAATATGCAATAAAGGTACACGCAGAATCATAAGCAGCAGCAGGAGGTAATATTCCACCAAGATGAAGATATCTTAATAGGTAATAAACACTACGTCGCATACCTTCTGACCGGACGCTTTCGTTCCAGCCAATAATAACATTACAATTGGATACAAGTGCCATAAATCCAGCTGTACGTCGTTTGTTTTCAGTATCATCTTCATCGCGATGAACAGTGCATTTATCAGTACTTTCAAATTCATCAGACACACGATCAAGTTCAACTGCTTTTATAGATGATGGATTGTGTGAAACGCCTGATTGCAAACCATATATATAATGATCTGAGCAGTAGTGTTTACATTTATTTCTATCAATATCTTCGTAGAAAAGCAAATGAATGTAAAGAGAATTTTAAAAGTAAAATTTGTTCGTACTTGACATATTCTTTAAATGACTCGATGATGCCCGAAGCGGTGCACGGGGGCAGCCAACAGCTACAGCTCCCATTTCCGGCACGGATTCATCACATGCTGCTGTATATGCACATACTAATCGATGTGCCTTCATATGCGTATCAAAAACAAAATTACGCATACATGTTTTTTGAGATTCACACTTACAAATATTAACCTGTCCATGACGGGACCAAAATTTGACAAATACTTCATAAAAATAGTTACTGTTGGCTTCATAATACATATCATGAGATAAACGTTGAATAATATCAGGTATTTGAATAGTCTGAAAGTTTGTCATAAATAAAAGAAACCGACACAATTCAAACCATGTCCATGTCTATAAATAAAACATGTGAAAAATTAAAAGTTTTTTTATTCATGCGTACTTTTGACCATAACTTACCGCTGCAAAATATTTTGAGTTCAGTTTATTTTGTATTGGAACATCATTGTTCAAATTTCGATTTTGATCAATATCTGCATTAGTAGCATCAGTATATGATTGAAAATTTGATGCTGCTTCATACACAAGGTTAGTAAATGCTACAAGTAATACACGTTCGTAGACTACATGATCAAATAAATGAATAAATTCTTGTTTAAATATTGCATCAGGGAGGATAAGTCGCTCACGTGTTCGCCGATTGCGAAAATGACCGTACTTATAAACAAAATCACAACATTCATTCTTGTATAATACACATTGATATACATTATTACGACCAATGATATTACAAACTTCGTCAAATATTGGCTCTCCTAGTTGACCTTTGCACATAAAACAATGCTTTATTGTCGGGATTAGCTGATAAATTCGAAAACGATGTGGTTGTAATTCGAATCTACATTGTAGCCGATCGATTGCCGCTAATAAACGTTTTTGCTCGTCAGTGAGTCGAACTTCTTCCACTAATTCAGGTACACGATTAATCGCCATTATATCAGGCCAAATATCGTTTTTGTAGTCACAATTGCTAACTTCGTTGAGTATATCCAAAATGAATTCTTCTCTTTTCATAGGGTCATTGATAATATTGATTGGATAGAGTCTAATTAGACGTAGTAATAAAGCAACATGAGATGGTGGAATACGTCGAAATATATTCAATAAGTAATTTCTATCAGATTCCGATACACTCATTTCAATCAACAGTTATAATATTTATCTGAAATTCAGCATTACAAAATTCAACATTACATTTCTATCGATTTCAGAACTAAAGTGGAAATGATAAAACTTTGGTTCGTCCTGTAAAATTTAGTAATTTCTTTATTTTTTCTCACATCAAAGAAAAAGAAAAACAATAATAAAAGAATGATGTACATAGAAAACAAATTAAAGAAATATTATAGACAATGCTCACTTGAGCGAATAATAGACAGGATGATAAAATCATATTAAGAAGTAAACTTCTTCAGAAAGGAAAAGAATTGAATATGAAATCATAAAAATGACTAGAGGGATATGTGGAGTCTTCTTCACAATATGCAAATGAACAATAACATACAAAGAATAATCAATCAAAGCTATATGCATAAATAAAGAATAGAAATAAAATTTCATGTTGAAGTCAGAATAACACATATGATTGAAAGAAGTATACATCGTTCAAAACAGGAAAATAATAAAAGTGGTTAAAGAAATATAAAATAAACCTAATTATCATACATTTTCACATAATATCTTTCACTTTTAACTGTCGTCATGAAATTTTTTCGGTTTTCGTTGTCGTTTCAGTGGTGGATGATCAGTTGATTCATTTAATCGTTTTGCACCGAGTAGTTTCAATTCTTTTTTTGTTCTTTGAGAAGCGGTTAGTTTACTTTTTGGTCGATCAAATGAGTCATGAACTGGATTAAAAAAAAAAGAAAAATAATTTCTGAAATCTATGAATATAAGAAAAAAATTATCCTACCACTGTCATTTGATACAGAAGTTATATTTATTATCATTGGGCTTATTTTGACATCGGGACAAATAACGTTGCTTCGATAATATGTACTAATATGTCCTTCTTTGAGTTTTTCAAACCAGTTACGATTTAATAGCCAGTTATGGCGTGCTGTATTAAACATATTATTAGTAATCGTAGTCAACATTGACAAATTTCCTTGATAAAAGACTGCTTTAACATAATGGTCAAACGTAATACCAACTTTGTCTCGAAGCTTCATTTCAAACGATGACGTCTCAGATATTAGTTCAGATATCGGAAACAACTTCAAATAGCCAATCTCTGGTTTGAATGTTTTATTCACTGGAGCACTTGATAAAAACAAATCATCAATTTTTTTAATAAATCCGTTTTCTTGTAAATATTCAATAACTAAATTTTTCGTTTCAGCATTATTATACAGCCGAGTAACATCAGTTTTTGTAAATGTAACGAAAGATTTAAGCATAAGTCTCTTTGACAATGCGATAACATCTAGTTTTCAATCAAAATATTAAAAAATCCATAATTATCATCAATAACCATTACCGAATTTCTTGATGGATTGAGTAGTTTCTTTATCGAGACTTCTTTGCGAATTTTCTGATATTTCGTTGCAATCATTTGGCATAACTTCATCAGATGATAATGATTGAAGTATTATATGGGAATCTAATTAAGATATAAATGACCCCATTTTAACAATTTCTAAATCAATTACCTTCTTCCATAGAAATGCAATTACTCGTTTCGCTTCCTTGACTAACAACATATTCAGGAGAAGTTGTCGAAGATGAATCAGACAATGATTCCTAAAGATAGTAGTTTAGTTAATTAAATTTGATCTGAAAGATACAAAAAACCTTGTCTACATTTTGTTGGTAACATACACTAAAATCAATGTCGTTGATAATCATAGAATTAGTCGTTGGATCATCAAATTCCATTGAACTACAATCTAAAAAAAGCAAAATTAATTCATGAATCTTATCTGATAGAAAGTCTACAAATATTACTATTTGGCTTTTGAATAGTTGTAACACATTTTATGTATACATTAATGTTGTCAACATCATTTTCTACAACTGAATGAAAAAAATTGAAGTTCAGTTTTCTTACAAAATGGTATTATTTTACTGGTTTTTATTCTGTCCAATACGTATATACAATCATTAATGTTGTTATTATTAGTATCAGGTATAACGGATATACAATCATCTAGATAGAAATATATCAGAGAGGTTAACCATAACGCAATAACAATAATATCATGAAACTCACTTTCTTCAATTGATAAACATTGGTTTTGTGATGTATCTGTTTCACAATATTCTTTCGAGAAAACACTATTAAAATTGATAAAAGATGTTTGTTTTGGTGGCAATTTATTTGAATTATCAACAGGTTGTACACAAGTTTTATCTGCATTAGACGAATTTGACACAGAGAGATTGTTGTTATTCATTAAAGATTTAGTATTGTTCAATAAAGGCATAGTTTGTGGATTTGCTCGAATACACAATCGGTTCAATTCATTCATAATTTCATGATCATTGTTAAAGAAAACAATATGTTCTGGTGCCAATGAAAATGTATTCGAATCAAAATCAATACCAATTTGACCACTAATTAGACCAGGTCTTAGAATTTCTTTAGCAACAGGATCATTAGCATCACCCAAACGATGAATAATTGAAATATAGTCAACTAAATATAAGTTAATATGATTAATTGCTGAAATTTCAATTTTCGCTGCCATTTCAGGTACAGGGAGGAGACACTGTTGCCACAACTCTTCATAACTTTGAATATTTAGATTTAATTTAGCTAATGCTTCAATTGCTTTATCACTTTTTTTTATTTGATTGGGTGGCTTCATACCATAGCTTGTATGGGCTCCTTTAATAAAACGATTTTTATGAGAACCTTCATAAATCAGTTCATTATCGACTAAGTATTTTAACATAAGATTTAGTCGATCTTTCTTATTATGAAATACTCGATGATAAATAAACGTTGATACCGAGAAAAAAATTAATTTGGACAAAATAATCATTGAAGCATCCTTGTATATTAATTGGTCGCTATCATAACTTTCTGGTGCACTACAATTTATTCAATTGAGAAAATTTTAAAATTGTGATGTAATTTGCTTACTTTTTTAATAGCCTAGGTATTTTTAATGAAGAATTGAACGTTTCTTGAATCTGTGACAGATCAAAAAGTTTTCGAGATATACAATCAACATGACCAAAGAATAAATCGCCCATAATAGCCGTATCTTTTTCAATAATCAAAATTTTCGTTCCATCAGTTTTACATAAATTTGGTGGAAACAATTTATCAATAACAGTTTTGACAGCTTCAATGAAATTATCTGATATACAATACGGTGGTTTCATAACTTCGGATATTTCAATAAATGGATATACGTCATCGTGCCATAAAATGTTCATGATTGTTCGAAATCTTGCAAAGTTACATATAAAACTAAGAGACAACAAAAATTACATGAATGAATTCAGACCAGATTGGTTTACCGAGGAATTTTGGTTGAATTTTTAAAATTGATAATAGCTTCGTGTTCTTGTTTTTCGGTTATTGTTGCTTCTTGCCATTGACTATAAACTCGACTGAACATGTAATAGAATGCACTGTTACTATTTTCGATTGTTGCACCGGCTTCAGGTTCTTCAAGTTCGATTTCAATTTGTAATGGCGAATGATAATATTCACGAACAGCCATCGGTCGTAATCGTTTCCATTTATCTTCCACATCATCACTAAACATATCTAAAAACACAAAATACTATAATAAAAAAGCAAAATGAGTCCATTACTAGTTTTTTTTTTCTCTGATTTATCATATACATTTTGCCGTGCCACATATTCAACTTTTCCCAGCATCATTGAAACTGCATAAACATGTTGAAGTGACGGAACCATATTAGAAGTAACACCAGCCGAACCAGCATTAGTTTTAATAGCTTTCATAACAGGGCACGGGTAATGGGTGAACCGATTATGTGCCCCACTAATACCATTACCTCTATACACATTAAATTCTAGAAAACAGAGAAGTATTTGAAGTATCTCACTTACTCGTAGTGTTGCTGTGATACACGTGCATAAGGATCGCCAACACTTGCACCGATAATAGAAGCTCGACGTCCTTCTGGTATAACATATGATGTTGATAAAGTTGATCGATTTTGATGTTTGGTGCCATCGAACATTTGAATGAGCATATTGACATTTTCAGCAAATCGAGGATCATTGTATTGATTACCATAAACACCCAAATTCGACAAAAGCGTATCGCATTCTGTCGAGCATAACAAACGGTTTCCATAGATCAAACTTCGATAGACATGTAACGCTGTGGCCTGTAATAAACAAAAACTAAAAACTACATAAGAAACAAAGATAAAATCAACCAATACATTTGAAATAATAAACGGCTGTTCGAATGATAAATCACTAGTCTTGTTTGGATACTGAGTGTAGTTTTGATTAATATCCAATTGTACTAAAGCCCGACCCAAAGCATCCATATGAGGAGTGAGAGCCGACGATTTGCCACTACCTATGATAATGCAGACATCTAACGTAACGGAAACAAATACACAACATATAAAAACCTGATGTTCCTATAATGTGTCCAAACATATTTGTACCATCAGGATTTCCATTATTGACATAGTGATAATAATACGAATTATCATTGATAGAAGATAAAAAGTGTACTAAGATATACAAATTGAGACCTTTATCAACATTGGAATCCAATGACCAAGATGTTAAGGTAGCCTTTTCGAATGAAGTCAAATAGATTAATTTGGTGCATGGATCGAATATTTCTTCATCGGAACACAAATAAGCACGCGTTTGTGCATGCATCAACATAAAATCTCGCAGCATCGGCTTTTGTGGTCGTGACAACATGTTAAATGTTCCAAACGATTGTATGAATATAAAAATGTATAAGATATTTCCAAAGATAAAATATACCAAAGTTCAGTAACCCGTATAAAAAATCAACTTCTAATTAACCATTAATTGTAATCATAAACAAATAAATAACGAGTTCAAACGAATTCTTACGAACACGATTTCATTTTATATTTCGTTATTCCTACAAATAAATAAACAGAGTCAATATCAGCATTAAACATCATCTATTTATAGGCGAAAAGAAAAAAAGAGAGAGAGAGAGAGAGAAACGCTTGACCAAGTAAAACAGAAAACAATGACACACAAAGCAACCAAATAATGACCCCTCGACTTTTCTTATTCTCGATAATGCAATAACCACATAATAGCTCCTATTTTCAGTCCGACAGTATGAATGTCCTTATCCGACCATCCAAACCAAAGAAAACAATGAACAAATTACAAATCATATCACATAACCGACGTTAGAAAATTCCTTAACACAACCACAACCATTCATTAGTTCAAACAAGAATCTAACCATATATAAACAAATAATACATGATAATACGACTGAACCAAACCTAGAAATAAGCCATTCACAAAAAATCTACATACTAAAAGAGGAAAGCAGATGAATCATAACGCGACACAACTCCACTAAACTTACACAGCCAATGAAACGAATTTATAACTGACGTCAGTTATATGGACGAAAATTTAATCTTTTGCTTTTTTGCTTTTCTAACATGACTGCCTTCGAATTTATAACTGACGTCAGTTATATGGATGAAAATTTAATCTTTTGCTTTTTTGCTTTTCTAACATGACTGCCTTCGAATTTATAACTGACGTTAGTTATATGGATGAAAATTTAATCTTTTGCTTTTTTGCTATTTCAACATGGAAGCCTCGATTTTTTTCAGTTATTTTCGAACTCGAATTAGACATCTACTCCAAAAAGTAGTCCAAATACGATGCCATTATCAGATACGTTGTCGAATATTTATGTATTTGTATGGCAAAAGCAAATCTTAAAACAGCTACAGCTAAACAACGAATTCTTTGGAAGGTAATAAATCTTCTCAGTATATATAGCTATATGCTTCAGTTGATTTGATTTTTTATAGATATGAAGATCAAATATTTTTCACATGGAATAATGGGAATGAAGAACTACTTGGTAGTTTTTTTACAAACTATAATAGATAAAAGTCCTAATGTGCAATCCAGAAATTGATTGCCTCAAGTGTACCATTCTTGAATGCATTTGTTCAAAATCAAAATGGCAACTTATTTAGTCGAATTTATCGTCATCCACTTATTCAAGGTTATTCATTGCCCTATGAAGTGGATCATGCAAAATTAGTTCATAGTGATTCGCTTCGATCGGTTTTAATTCGAGCTGCTTGTTATTGCTCGACAGTCGAATATTTTAATCTCGAACGTATTTTTCTTGAACTAACTTGTTTTACCAATGGGTATTCATTACGATTTGTTGAAACTCATGTGCAATATTTCCTTAATTTTTTTCATCGTCATCCAATGCGTTATTCAAGAGACCAAATCATGTATAACAAATTTCGTCATAACTGGTGGGTGCTTTCACGCAGGTCCGCCCAGATTTACATCGACCTCCTGCAGGCAAGATTTAATCTTGCTAGTTTTGTAGCGCGTATCGAGTTGTGCAGGAAACCCTATTTGTTTTTAACGAAATCATGCGCTAAGTCCTACAGATAGGGCTCAAAATCCGATTTTCTAGAAATTCGATCCCCTAAACCAAGAAGCTTCTGTTTTTGTGAACATGATTTGAAAATCTTAATCAGACGATTGGATAGAGCATAAAAAGTTGTCTATATGCAATAATTTTCGGGTGTGTACATAAAAATCTCGAAGCACCAGCGTTCTTGCAAAAACCAGAAAAATGCGATTTTTGCTAAAATCGAGTACTCTAGAAACCCTACACTTGGACATAGGAATCATGATTTGTTAGAATCTAAATGAAGCTTAGGAAATGCTAGTTCGAAATAGTTGGATTAAATTTTCAGAATATATTCCTTAATTAAGATATTCGACTTTCAAAAACCAAGGATTTCTAAAAACCTCATATTGGGCGTTCATTATCTCGAGAACTGCACGCCAGAATTCATTCAAATTTGTTTTATGAGTAGCCGTCAGTGAGTGCTACCTATGCCAAGAATATCAGTTTCCCCATCCTGGAATAACAAAAGTTATGATGTCTACAATTTCTTAAATTTCGCAATGTTAAGTCTTAAGATTTTCCGATTATGATCGTGAAAATCATCATTTTAATGATGCGTATCAGGTAAATTTTTATGCATAATCCAAATACACTCATAGTTACAGCCCGTTGATAGCAGAGATTTTTAATATATAGAAAACTAAGTGAAAAACCGTAGAACAACAGTTTTTTTTAGGACTTTTGCTTCTTCTCTAGTGTTTACCTTATATTGAATCTGTCGGATAACGAAACTTGGTAATAGTTGTGCATGCTGATCCAAATACGGAATATCGGTGCTTACGTAGGATAATATTTCAGTCAACATTCAGCGAAAAGGTTTTGTATCTCATTGCATAGAGGTTGTACAATTGTGTAGCTGCAACGTGTACCAATTTTGGGATGTTAGCAAAAAACATTTATCACTTTCCAATTCAGCATTGAGTGCGTATCGTCAAACAGGAAACTGAAATGAAGTTCGGAATCGGGGTGGATATAGTGATGACACATGTAGTTCTATCAAGTTAGCTTCCACACCTTGGACAACTGCTAATCGTCAATGATCTTGGCATTAGACACCAATATAATTAATAACGTTATCATCATTCATTGTCACCAATAAAAATTTTGCTTTTCTTCAATATACACCATTACATATTCAAAAATACTGAAAAAACTGACGCACTGCTCCAAGCATCTATGCGTACCTATGACCTTTTACATTTTTTCTCTGTATATTAGAAATCTCTGCTATCAACGGGCTGCAATTATGAGTGTATTTGAATTCAACATGAAATTTTACCTTATACCCATCGTTGAAATCATTATTTTCACTATCATAATCGAAGAATCTTAAGGCTTAACATTGAGAATTTTAAGAAATTGTAGATATCATAACTTTTGTAATTCCAGGATGGGGAAACTGATATTCTTGGCAGAGGTAACAGTAACTGAGGGCTACTCATAAAAAAAATTTGAATGAATTCTGGCGTGCAGTTCTCGAGATAATGAACGCCCAATATGAGGTTTTTAGAAATCCTTGGTTTTTGAAAGTTGAATATCTTAATTAAGGAATATATTCTGAAAATTTAATCCAACTATTTCGAACTAGCATTACCTAAGCTTCATTTAGATTCTAACAAATCATGGTTCCTATGTCCAGGTGTAGGTTTTCTAGAGTACTCGATTTTTAGCAAAAATCGCATTTTTCTGGTTTTTGCAAGAACGCTGGTGCTTCGAGATTTTCATGTACACAGCCGAAAATTATTGCATATAGACAACTTTTTATGCTCTATCCAATCGTCTGATTAAGATTTTCAAATCATGTTCACAAAAACAGAAACTTCTTGGTTTGGGGGATCGAATTTCTAGAAAATCGGATTTTGAGCCCTATCTGTAGGACTTAGCGCATGATTTCGTTAAAAACAAAATATGGTTTCCTGCGCAACTCGATACGCGCTACAAAACTAGCATGATTAAATCTTGCCTGCAGAAGGTCGATGTAAATCTGGGCGGACCTGCGTGAAAGCACCCGTAAAAAAATGAAGTAAATGCATCAGTTATACTGATAATGTGTGTCATTTCACGTTGAGAAGTTCATTAGTCTAAACCACTCTATAAATTTATTCTTTTGAAAATAATCGGTGAATCATTAGGTTCTAGGAACAAGTAAAATAGACGTATATCTGTAGTACATGTGAAAAGAACATTGTAATTAATTGACGTTTTTAACATAATTTTGATACTGATTTTGTTTCTGGTTAATATAGCTGAAAAAAATAAACCTTCAAATGATATCCGGTATTTAGTCGTTCTGATTTGTACACGATCATATGGTAAGAAGAATATTTGAATAATTGAATGTTTCGGATATGCATGGTATATGACAATTTTATTGTTAAGTGAGGTAATGAGAAAAAGTAGTACTATACGTTAGCTTGTTCTTTGGATCGAATTAAATATAACTATTTGATTTAATTGAATGTTTCTTGAAAGACTGAATATAGCTTGGTGAATAGAAAAATAGATCGGATTCGTACATACACCTTTTCAACTGGCTAATTATCAAATAATGATATACGTGTAAATAATTTATAATAGTGTTTTTAGCATTCAATCTTAAAACATTATTTAATTCATCACTTCTTTTTCAAAAAGAAGAAGTGGACTCTGAATCATTCAATAAATGTTTTTGTTCGTCTGAATAACTAAGTACATCATTTTTATTACGTTTTGTGCTCCTCTGTTTTGATCAAATATGTTGAAATGTACTTGAAAAAGGTGAACAGTAGCAGGTTCTTTTCGCCAGACAATAAACACTGAAAAGATTGGCATTACTTCACTAGTGATTCAAAAATAGTTTAATCAATATTAAATGCCATGTTGCCATTAGTAATGCTTTCAATTTTAATAAAACGATATGTTTTTTTTTAAATATATTGAGTAATGCATCACTTGATTGATAAAAATTAAGTTCATTCGATATTGTTCAGAAATATTCTCCATGAGCGAAATGTCAATATTCAAAAATACTTACTTCAAAAGATCAACCTCCAACGAATTTATTATAGAGTTCGTTGAGTTAAAGCTTTTTAGGAGATGAAAGCTTAATATTTATAAATGCACGATCTTTTGTTGAATAAATGAAATTAATGCTTGATTTGATGACAAGAACTAATACTATTTTTGACGTATAGTATTTAGAATTTGAGAAGTAAGTGATATACTTGTTGTCATTGCGTATCTGGCTTGCTGAAAAAATAATTTCAAAAAAGTATGCAGAATTTTCATCTTTAACAGATTTCTGGAGAAAATAGAATTTCGTATGTTAAGTACTGTTCTTTAATGTATTAGTTTTTGTTGAAGCAGCATCCAATTACTCGTTAAAGGAGAGATAAAATCAATGTCTTTGGAAATACAATTGAAATCAGAAAAACAGAACGAATAAAATCACAAATAAAACGAGTTGTAACATGTGAAAGTAGAAAAGGTAACAAGGAACTTGCCAGCCTGTTGCTGAGAATAATTCTATAAATTTATATTGTTTAATCTTCCTGACTTTACAGTTGTCATCACAAAAAAAGTAATAAATATATGAATAAAATTTCATCCCATTATGTTACTATTCGAGCGCTATTCAAAAGAGCTCGTTGTTTGTGAAATGCATTATGTAAAAAGTTTACTCTAACATCCTCAATAGTATTATTTATCTTTTTGTGCAAACATACAAATTTTAATTAAATGCTAGGATTGTTCCATCGTAAATGGAGTTTTACAGTGTTCTGAAGTTTTTATAGTAGTATTGGCTTGTAAATGAGCTAGCTCAAATAAGAACGGAAGAAAGAAATTGAAATATTCTTTAGCTAATCATTAATACAATGGTATAAATATAAAATTTTCAATTATTTTTCACTAATACTTGTGTATAATCTTTTCAACAATACAATTTTCTATGAAATGACTATATGTAATTCATTTTTTCATAGAAGCTGATTTCATTCATGCAACATCGATTGTTTTAGATAATAAGTTATATACATACTGCTTCAAGCAAAAAATGAACGCTCAATGTATATTTTGTTTTGTGCAATGTATGAGTAGCTGTTGTTCAAGATGCAATCAAATGAGTACTGGTCAAAAATTTGCACGATTACTTCAGTACCTAGGAAAATGTTCTGAAAGTATAATGTATCATGACGAGATTGCTTCTGCTGTGCGATGGATTGGACAAGTAAGT